>JARHVA010003020.1:450000-480000 GCA_037957365.1 Torreya grandis | reverse complement strand
ATAAAAAAAAATTATAATTTGAACCCACCTTGTTTCCAATGAATAAATAAAATCTCTCCACTAACACTTACTATTTGGAAAATGGGAAATTTCTACTTAATGGTCACCATAACCACCACCAAAATAGAACACATATGAAACAAACATTTTAAAAATTATGTTAGCAAATCTTTTAGAATATATATATATATATATATATATATATATATATATATATATATATATATGAATGATACCAATATGATATGTAAACTAGGTGGGTATTCCACTCTAAGTTTCACCAACATAGACCTTTTCAAGTCAAGGTGTTTCTCTCAAGTTCTATACAATATAAAAAGCCTAAAATGTTGTTTTAAGATGTATTATTGATATTAAGGATATCATATACAAAATAAAAAATAATATTCAACCCTTCACATGAAATATGATCATTATAAATTAATTTCATATATTCTTCCACACTCTAAGCATGCCACTACTCCATACATGACTAAAATTAACATGCTTTCATATAGGTACAATACCAAATGTGAAGTTATTTAAAATTTAGGCTGAGGCTTGAGTTGTCTTAAATGTTTTTGTATTACCCTAGTTGAAATAAATGCAAACATGCAAGGAAAAAACCACATCAACCACAAAGGGAGATAAAATAAGACATAAAATAGATAAACTCAATGTGAGAAAAATCCATCAAGAGTGAAGCCATGATTCCTCATCTCCACTATGTTCTACAATTTATAAGGTTTTCTTACCTCTTGGGCTTATAATGAAAACCAACCTTATGGATCCCATATTGGTAATGATCTATGTAATATTGGATGGAATGTTTTCCTCTTAATAAAGGAAAAACTACTAAACTTAGCCTTTTTCAACTGTGTATTCTTTAAGATTGGTAGTGGATATAAAACTTTTGATGAAAACAAATAAATTATAAAGCTCCCCCCTCATTTTTATAAAATGAAAAAAATAACTTACCTTTTTAGAAGTTTAAAATTTGGAGTTACTCACTTGCTATGTCAAAAAAAAGAGAAAAACTTGAAGGTAAAGGTACGTGGATCAATTTTTTTCACATGCATTATCCTTTTGGATATAAAAAATATTAGTATGTCATGCACTAAAATATACTCAAATAATCCATTTTTTCTTAACAATATGAAATTTGTAAGCATGTTTTATTTTGCTTTCCCTAATGTAAAACCATAGATTCCATGTTGTAAAAAATCTAATAGTTTTTTGCCTACATATTCACCAATTTTTTTGACAAACACACCCATTTTATTGTGTGAATTGGAGACCTCAATATCCCATTATATTTTGATATGAAACCTAAGTTTGACCACTAGAACTTTTATCAACTTTATTCTAAAATTAGAGTTGTTAATGATGCTTAGTGAGCTTTTGTTCATTTATTATTTGAATATTTTATTTAAGAACAACCATTTGAATAAAATAAAATATAATAAGGTTTTCATGAGTTTATTTAAGTGAACATGCTTAGTTACTTTATGTTATTAAGATTTTTATACTTTGTTTTTTTGAGGTATTAATCTCCTTTTGGTTGAGCTAACATCAACTTGGTAGGTTTGTTGGAAAAGTAGTTCCCACATTGAGATGTTTGCGTGCTCATGTGGTGATGTGCTAACACACTTATGTAATACTTTGCATTCTTGTAGTGAATTTTTTTTGATATGCTTCTTTATTTTCATACATTTATTTTAGGATTAACTTAGCCTTGTGTATAAATTTTATAGTTATCACATTGATAAATAGATGGTATGGTGTGGGACATTTCATCTAATATAAACTTGACACCTATATATAATTTAATAACACATTCCCATATCCTTGAGATTCATGATGAAAAAAATAATATCTCTAATTAAAATTGATGTGGTGGTATGTACTACCCAACATGTGTACTCTAGAGGGGCATCTATTTGGTTTATTAATAACGCTTCATATTTAAATTAAAAACACTAGGGTTCATATACTTTGGTAAAGTTTATAAATTATATATTTGACACTAGGATATTCAAAAATCTAAGGTAGTAATGGCTACATATAGGGAAATTCAATTTTCATGAATGTAAATAACAAAAAGTAAACTAACTTGTAGGAAATGAATGACATAATTGAAAAAATATAAATTAGTTAGAATTGATTTGTTAATTTATATAATTTTGGAAGATTCCCACACTTTAAACAAAAGATACTTTATAAATCACACATAATAAAAACTTAATTATAATATAATCAACTATAAACACCCAAATGGCACACAAAAAACTAGAATGGAAACACATAACATAATCAAAAGATATAAATAAAGGGTGGGGTTGACATAATAACTTCCTAGAGAGTGGCCCTTAATTGGACTTATGCTCAGGTCCCTTCCTTATCTAAAATCACCTCAATTTCATTGATTAATTATATAACAATAAAATTATTTATACAAAAAAATATTAAATATTAAAATAAATTTATCTCAAATTAATTCTTACATATTATCTTTTCCACTTTAACTATCATAAGAAACTGTTCTCCTTATATAAGGGAGGTATCTGATTATTATCTAATCATAGAAATTATAGGTTACACTTTACTATTTTAGAATGTTTTAGAAATATAATTAAGATAAGAAATATGTTATAATGTCTAAAAATAAATGGATGAACATCATAACAATGAAGAAACAATCTAGTGAAATCTGCATATGGTTATAAAACCTTATTGTCATGTTATATGGATTTTTGATTTAATTAGAAGAGATAGAAAAAGGTTTGAAATGATATATAGATATCCTATGATGTTTTGGAAAATGTCAACCTACAATGGTGGATATGGGTGCTCTTAGCTAGTTGATGTAGGTGCCCTTGAATAGTTTCTTTAGGTGGTTTCTAGTTGTTGTGGGGGATCTATGCCTCTAAATTCCATCCAACCAATGGATGTAAGTGAATATACCATAATGGATGTGGGTGATAAACATATAAAAATATATATTTTTTCTATTCCACTTTATCCATGAAAATATTAAACCTTTATAAAACCATTAAACTACATTATGAAGCTTAGAAATAACTTATTAAACTCAATATTATATTTCATAAATATAAACACACGTGTGTGCACGTGCACACGTGCACGCACGCACGCACACACACACACACACACACACACACACACACACACACACACACACACACACACACACACACACACACACACACACACACACACACACACACACACACACACACACACACACACACACACACACACACACACACACACACACATTGTATATGAACATTAGTATATTATGAGTCTTAAGGATGAAAAATGTGACAAAAATGGAAAATTTTGGAAAATATTATGTAGGTAGATGAGGCCATTTTTAGGTCTCATCACATCCCCTAATGTAAGGTTTGAACAAAATTATATTAGGAGGGGGTTCAAATTATGAATAATATATGACGTAGGTACCCATTTTTTTAAATCATAGAGCATTTAATCCCCTATTCTCTATCAAGGAAGACAAACTTTAGTCTAGTACAAAAAATCCCATTTCTTGTTATCTTCTTATTCACTGATTGACTTTGTTCTAGGTCATTTGGGAATAGGAAACCATAATTTTATAATTTTTAACCTCAACCCAATCCATGTAGCCATATATAACTTCAAAAAATTCATAAGATTAAAAATTTTACCATTTTCAACTTTGAAATTTTACCATTTTCAACTTTGAAATTTTGGACAAAGTATGGTTCCATTTGCTAAAGGTAAGGTATTAACTCTCCCGATATTGCCTTACAAGAAGTAAAGGATTCTTTGAAAATTTTATTATAAAGAGAAATAAATTGGTTGATTAATTCATTCTAGAGAGATTAATTTTTATGTTGAAATTAGGTTGTTGAATTAAGTTTTCCCATTGTTTAATTATTTGATTAGGAAAAATAAATTTTAACTGAGGTTTAATGGAGCAAAGTCCTTTGCTATAGAGTAGGATACCATTTCCTACCCTATCCTCAATTCATTTCATAGGTATGAAAAATAGGTTCTCATAGGTATACCACCCACTATTACATTGGGATTCCATTCATTATCCATAGTTACTACAATTCCATGATAATAAAAATCACACAAAAAATCTTTATGCTCTACAATTCCCTTAAGATACTACAAAAATAAAAAGGAAGCCATATAGATTCCCACACTCTATATATAAATATTCTTATCTAAAATGGAATCCAATATTTTTAAAGGATTAAGAAATACAATTTGGGATAATTTATACACTATTAGTTTTAAAAAGAATTATCACAAAACATAGGAACCAATAACTCAAAATTAGTAATATCTATTTATATCTTCCTTTATTATTTATCTTTTTCTACCAATTGTTATTTCAAGCCATTATTTTCATTTATTAATAGGTGAATAATTTTATGTTTAACCTTATAGGTCATGAAACAAATTAATTTAAATTACTTAATAACATCTTAGTGTCCTCTCCTAGAAATATAATTTTCATGGGTCTTATCAGGTCCTTTTGGCATACCTAGTTGTGTAACAGAGGTGGCATGAATTTGAGGTTAATTTGTTATAGTTTCTTGTGATTTAATTTATAAAATTTCTTGTGGTTCAATTATTTTAGGTTATTTTCATTTAAGTACTATATATTCTCTTTCCTCATTTTATTATTTATTCCTCTTCTACTGTCACTTATGCTAGTGTGTCTAATCCATTTTTTCCTTCTTCCAACTCCTTAATTATTTACCTCAAGAGATATATATCCTTGTATTAGATCATGTTTTTTTCATTTTCATTAAATTTTGTTCTAGGAGGGACATCAATTTATTATTTTTATTCCTCTGTGAGAATAATATATTGTTGTATGCACATAAATCCACCCGCCTTAATAATCATATTAAACCTACTAATTTCATCCATAACCATAACCCTAGCTAATTAAATAATATTATAATTCATAAAAAAATATTACCTACATCCCATAAACCTTACCATACCCTTATAACCAATTAATTACCTCATTAACCTACTAACTAGTCTACTTAGCCACTAATCTGCCCACTAGCCCACTTGCCAATTTACAATTCCTATTTATTCAACTACCCACTAGCTACCCTACCATCTTATCCTCTCCTAAATCCATATGAATCATAACCCTAATTAATTCTAATCTAATCCACTATTATTATCTGTTAAACTAATCAATAAAACTCTAGAACTAGAGAAGCTCATCCAAAATTATAGAATTTTCTAAATTAGAGGCTTATAAATAATTTAAAATTCCCTAAAAACATCCTCCACCATACTATATAAGCCATGCCTAGGCCATGGCCAAACTAACTTGGAAAATCAATAATCCTCCATTATAATCTCATAACCAACCATTATCAAGCATCCTTATACTCTTGCCAAGCCATTCAACAATCCAAGGAAGCCATTTGAGTCACTTTCAATATCAAGTCAAGCAATCCAAGATTATTGTAATTTAGCATTCAAATCTAATTTAAGATATTAGAGAGGATTTTTAAGGGACAAAAGGATGGTAATAATTCATGTTTAATTATCTAATTGTTCCTTTATCCACTCCTTTGATGTTTTTTATGTTATTAGGTTTTAATTATTAAATATAATATGTTTACAATTAACTCAAAATATGATCACACATTGATGACCATAATAGGATATCTCATTTAATATAACCCTCTTGATTTTTATAAGTTATTTAGTGACTTGTGGGCTTGACTAGATAAAGAACAAGCTTCAAAATTGCTCAAAATTTCACATACAAGCAATCAGTGACTTTGATCTACAAATAACAATATTGTAGTTGTGATTTTTTGGGAAATTAAATGATATTATGTTAAAATATAATTTAAATTATAATATTTTTGTATATTGATAGGTTTCTTAACTTTTTTGTAATATCGTTAATTCATGAATAGTAATTTTGTGAACAAATATGAAGTTTTATCCCTAAACTTACAGTTTTGTAGGATTCTATTTTAAACCAAGTGTAACTAGTTTTGATTAATATTGGGTATTCTATAAGACTATATCAGTTATTTTAATCTTGTAGGGGTATAAAAAATTGTATTATATGTGCAATAAAGTAGGACATATCATCCTGATATCGCTGATGACTTTGCATTAAAAGTCAAGATATCACTTTTGAGAGTGGCATTTTAGTGTTTTTAGTTAAAACTATCAAAGTGATCTACTAATATATTTACTACTTGGTTATTTATATCTATGATCACCTTCTATCTCTAGGAAAAAGGATGCATTAGTCTAATAATGCTTCTTAGCCTTTAGGCAATACCACAGATTATGAATCATGATTTTGCCTTTAAAGTTGTGATATCACCATCAAGAGTCGGGATTTTACCTAGGTTTTTAAAATCATTAAAAGAATTTTGCTAACATTTTTTGGCTCATCTATGTGATTTTTTTAATATACTAATAGGGTATAAAATAGGTTTTATATGAAAAGAGATTAAACTTCCATCCTTACCCTTTTGGTTACTTTTATCAATATTTTTATTTACAAATTAATGGTTTTATGTTAAAATAACTAATTTTGTGTCTAGTGATTTTGACCAAAAGTGTTAAAAAAATATTATGTTATGTTTTTGTGAGTCTTAGTAAAAGTTTTAAAATCATTTTGATAGCAATTTATCATTTTGTTCTAAGCTTTTGTAAAATCTTGCACTTTAAAACTAGTTTGTAAAAAGCCAAACATATTATGTTTTTCCTTTCTATAGTAAGTTTTTGATATAAACATTTGTTAAAAAGCTTAGGGTACATCAATATTCTAGTTTATGCATAGAACTATTATGTTTATTTTTATTTTTATACAATATTATAGATTGCAAATTAGTGATCTTGTATTAAAAGTCATGATTTTGTTTAACCATCTATAGTTTTATAGGGACCCATATAGTAACCATCTTGGTTAGCAGGAAGTTAGTGATATCACAACTCTATAATTGTGATTTTTCATAAAATTAGTGATATTATAGTTTCTAAAAGTGATATTTATTTAAAATAACTTTGTTTTTGTGATTTTATAGGAAACAAGTGATTTTGCTCATTTTCAAACTATTAATCCTTTTTTATAGAACCTTTCAAGGAGAAGGCACTAAATCTAATTTTTTAACCTAGGCACTTGATATAAGAGTGCCTAAATTAATCATTTTTATCTTTTTATTGCATATATCTTGTGTGTCTAAATTTTTTGTTCATTTTTGAATTTCCTCACATAGGTAATTAATCATTTAAACTAATCTTGTTTGCCTGTGTGTTAACCCATTTTGTCTAGGATAACACATGATGTGGAATTCATCCCCATGCAACTGCTTAATCATTATGGGTTGGTATCATATATTTAATCACCACACATATGAACAAAATCCATGTTTTGATGGAGTATAAATATTAGGGATAGTTGTCATTAGGCTAAATAGTTGATCCCATATAATTCATCCATGAAGGGGAAGAGTTAATTCTATGAATTAAGCATTAGAAAACACCCTATATGGATTTTGGATCCATGTACCTTTTCATATCTTGAGTAATCACATTAACACCCTTATGAAAACTTAGCATAGGACCTATTAGCCATAACAAGGGGTCTGTTATTAGAGTTAAGATCAACTCCTCAGTGATCATCAAGTACAGATAGGGTCGAAAAGATTTAATTTATTTTGTAATGGGTCACTAGCCTACAGCCTCACCTAAAAAGCCATTATATGGTTCAAAAATTGGGTTACATACCCATTCATTTGACTAAAATTTGGGCTCATGATTAGGTGTGTTGATTTAAAATTTTGTTAAATCTCATATTATTTATGAGTTGAGTTAGCATGTCCCATTTTACCAGAACCACTAAGAGACTCCTAGGACAAAATACCATCTTAAAACTAAAAACTAATCATTCCATATCAATATTCACGTCATTTGGATATAAAACTTTGTCTTTAAAATCACACTTTAGTGGTCACCCATCATTATCCATCCTAGTCATCACTCTTATCCTTGACTAAACATTATCAACATTTATAACCTTGTTTTATTTTAGTCTAGAACCCATCATCATCCCATATATTTATAATTAACACCCATAAAATCATCTCCTTTATAGTTTGAAGGGTATCTAGTCACCTTATCCTCTTTGTCTCTTTGCTAGATTAAATCCTCATAGGGTGTTTACTTTGGCAATATTTGGTCATTCTAGTCCTTGTATCCTCTAAAATCCAAATCCAAGTCACATCTAAATAATTTCTCTTGACCACTCTTAGTTTTGGTTTTTATAAAAACATAGTATTTAAAGTCACCTTACATCCCATCATCCTATATCAAAGTCACACCTAATCATTCTTCTTACATCACCCTTATCATTTATCAAGCTTATCCAAACCCATGCCCAAATTTTTGAGAATGGGATAAGGATCCAACTAGGAAAATAACATTTTGGTGAATTTATATGATTGAAACTGGGATAATGATGACATGCATAGTGACATGCATACTCCTAGAGAGGAGGATTGGTTCATAAATGACTTCTTCTATAGTGATGAAGTTAGGGTCCAATTTGACCAATATATTTATGAAAATCAAGACCAAATTCTATCCTAGGTCATTATAATGGGGGGAAAATTACCCCCTAACTTTAATCCAAACTTCTTGCAACATTTAATCCACCCATCTACTAGGCCCAACACTCCACACCATCAAATTAATGATAACTAAGATCAAGAGGAAGACAATCTTATGGATCATGGGCAAGAACTTGAAGAACAATAAGAATCTCTATATAATAATAAAATTGAGGCTAATAGGAGAATTAATACCTTGGAGGATTGGTTAGACCAGTTAACCCAACAAATCAACTCCCTTACCTCACAATTCTAAGCCCAAAATCAAAGACCCTTTTCCCCAAGGTAACCTGCCAAAAATACCAATCCTGATCATTCTAGACCTTGAACTAATCAAGGTCAAACCTCCAATCCCCTCATGGACCCTTCATTTACTAAATAATGGAGGATAATGAAGGTATATCTTTAGCAGATCAATCTTCACACATGATTAGTGAGATACAAATATGAATATTTTTACACATCTCCATTAGACATGAACATCTTAAAAGTATCTTTCCCAGCACATTTTGAAGTTCCAAAATTTGATAAATATAGAGGGAAAGGAGATCTATGAAATGATGTAGATAAATTCTATGTATAATTCCATGAGGTTGCTTATATTCTTAGTATTTTACCCAAAAGTCTCACAGGGCCCATATTAGAATGGTTTGTGCATTTGCCCAAAGGGTCTATATCTAGTTTTGGGGAGTTGAAAAAAAAATTTGTGAGATAATTTTACTTCAATATTGAGAATGATATATATATATATCATAGATATATATATAACACTAAATATATTAATAGGGAAAGCCTAGCCTCATTCACAAAATGTTGGATAAGTCTTGTAAGCTGATTACATTGCATGGTTCTAGAAAAGGAATTGGCCAAAATGTTCATTGACAACCTTAATACTAAATTGAAATATCAATTAATGCTATTATGTGCAAATTCCTTTGATGAAACCATAGAAAGGGGGATCCAAATCAAAAATACCCTCATTGAGAAAGGTAAAATTAAAATATATACCCAAAGTGAATAAAGGCATAATAAAGATAATACCTTTTTGGGTAAACCTAAGATCATTAATAAGAATAAAAATTTCATGGGGGATAGAGTGATAGATTCTAAGTAGCATGTTTAAATGGTGTAGAAAATGTCCCCTACTAGTAAGTAGAATGTCTCTTCCATAAGGGTATCATGGGGAAAGCCAAAACCCCAAACAATAAAAGGGTCTCTAATTAGTCTTAGAATACTTGTATAAATGGTCCTACAATAGTTAATATCTAAAAATATGATCACTCTACTAAAAATTTGACCTTTGGATGGTAGTAAACCCTGAACAAATTGGTATCATGAATATAAATTTTGTCTATATCATATAGTTAAGGGCAATAATATTAAAAAATGTATGCATTTGAAACATTAAATATATGATTGAAAATTAAAGGGGGGATATATAAGTAGAAGGGGAGGTCCTGACTAATCAAACTAAGAATCAATAGCTAGAATCAAACTAAGAATCAATAACTAGGGATTTATCAAGACCCATTACCTAAACATGAATAGAGGCAAAGGAAACCACCCAAGTACTATGGTCAATCCTTAAAATCAAACTAAACTAATTACCATACCATTCCATACCATTAAAATTTATGGCCCCCGAGACCCCACACAACCACCATCCACCATCCTCAAGATTAACTAGGCCATAACTAACTGTGTAGTAACTACACGGTGTAATAAAATCATAGTTCCTTGAGTGCCACCAAAGAACCCATACACTTCAACATCTAAAAATGTCAACATATCTTAAAGGGTCTTTAAATATTTTGACAAACCATATGACATCATTATATAGCCTGAGAAAACTCTAAGCCAAATCTCTCTTATGGATATTTTTAAAACATTATCGATGCATCAGGATATTCTTAATCAAGTCTTAAATGAACTTAAAGTCCATAAAATATTGACACAAGCCAATTCCATGCATTGGTGGGTCATTTGTCTCATTCAAAACAAATCACGTTTAGTGCCCAGGACATGCCACATATAGGCCCACATCATAATTATCCACTATTCATAGAAAATTCCATCTCCAATCATGAAATCCCATGGGTATTCATTGATGGAGGGTCTACTTTAAATTTTTGAAATTAGTACTTTATTAATAATTTGGGGTACTCTAAGGCATCATTAGGTCCTACTTTCATAATGATCAATGCATATAATGAAATGAAAGGCCATATGTAGGAACCATTTATCTTCTTATCATTTTGGGACCCATCATTCATCAAACTTTAATCCATGTCATAGATGTTGATCTTCCATATAATCTACTTATGGGACACCCATAGATTCATAAAATTCAAGTAATTCCTTACATCCTCCATCAAGTTTTGAAACTCCCTCATTTAGGCATGGAGGTTACCATCCTAAGGGAGATATAACACTTTCATGGCTATCAAATGGACCAATCCCATCCTACTTACTATTACCCTGGTACACATAGTTCTACTCCTAATCCAACAGAGGAAAAGTATGTCCACCCTAATTATTTAACATGAGCTTCAAATGCACCCTCAGACATCACATGCCTCAAGATCACTTAAAAAGGATGTAGATAATATGAATTTATGTAAGATATTTACCACTCTCCCCACATAACTATGAGTCCCCAGTTATGAAGAAAGATCATCCTATCATTTCTTAGTTTGGATCGATGACCTTTACTAGTTACGAGATGATATCATAGGAGTATTTTTATGGGTCAAATGATTCATGTATTATTATAGATGATGGGACCTTTAAATTCCATGAATAAAAGTACCCCTACCTTTAAAATATGCTACAAAGTATGAATTATAAGGGGAAAATACTAGGGAGAGATTAAAAAGGAAGGCTTGAACCTATAGGGGTTAAATAACACCTAAAACATCTTAGTTTAGGGTATAAATCTCTTAGCATCAACTTAAGAAATATCATTTTAGACACTTATTCACTTCTAAAGGAGTCTTATTATAGCATATAAATGAAAATAGGTTCTATTTATAGTCTTTACAAGGATCTTGCTACTACCAATCTATTTCATAACACCAAAATATCCAATATCAACATCTCCCTCTATTATCCTACCCTGATAGATTAGGATCAAACAAATGATCCTTACTTTGATACATTCTAGAGTGATGAAGCCATTATATAATATTTGGGAGAATGAGACTTTATGCCATTAGGAGATCACAAGAAAGTTTTTTATATTAATCTTAATGAGTATACCTATTTTGGAGAGCAAAAAATTTCCTTAAATAAAAATTAATATGAAGAGTATGAAGATGAATATCCCTCTCCAAATTTGGAAGACATTAACCCTCTCCTAAATAGTTAATAAACTATATTCAAAATTAGATACTAAGATATTGAATGACTTTGATTTGGAAATTTAGGACTTATCATCACCCACAACATATCTTTAAGACCAGTCACCCTTCCTCATTAAGGAGGTCATCGAAGTTAATCTTGGAATAGAAGAGAGTCCTAAAATAGTCAAATTAGGGGCAATTATTACACCCTAAAAATAATAAATACTTATTAAGTTGCTCAAATAATATATAGATGTATTTTCATGGAGTTATTTAGATATGATGGGGCTAGATCCAACCTTAGTAGTGCATCATTTAGTAGTTCATCCTAATGCAAAACCTATCAATCAAATTTTTTGCAAGAAGCACCCTAAGGTGGCTCTTTTAGTCAGAGAAGAATTGTAATTTTTTTTGAAATCTAATTTTATTTATCCTATTGATTATTTTAAATGGATATCCAATATTATCCCCATGGATAAACCATAGGGAGGAATCAAAATTTACACAGACTTCCAAAACATCAATAAATCACATCCCAAATATGAATTTCCCTTTCCAAATGTAGACATGATCATGGATTCTATAGTAATCTATGATATTTTATCCCTCATGGATTGGTTTTATAGATACAATCATATCAAAATCACTCATGAAGATAACATTTATCACTCCATGGGGGACTTTATATTATAAAGTGATGCCTTTTCATCTCAAAAATGTGAAAACAACCTACCAAAGGGATATTACCATCATGTTCCATGAAATTATGCATGACATCATTAAATATTATGTATATGATATTTTGGGGAAGTCAAAATTACAATCAAAGCATCTTGTGGTCTTAATAAAAATATTTGAGAAGATTTGATTGTATGAAGTTAGATTGAACCCAAATAAATGTGTGTTTGGTGTCACTTTGGGTAAGATATTAGGATTCATAATCTATAGGAGGGGCATTGAGGTAGATCCAATGAAATTCAAAGCTATTGTTGAAATTCCCCCTCCTATAAATCTGAAGTAGCATATAAGCCTTCACGGTAAATTATAGGCTGTTCATCGGTTTATTTCAAAATTAGTAAATAAATGCCACCCCTTGACTAATATATTGAATAAGAGGACTCTTTTCAATTAGAAATATAATTATCAATAAGATTTTTAAAATCTCAAGCAATATATGGTTAAGCCTTTATTCTTATCACCACCCATCATAGGAAGGTCTTTTCTCTTGTATATATCTGTAACACCATGTGATATAGGGGCCTTATTATCTCAAAATAATGATGAAGTAAAAGAAAGAAGAATCTATTATCTCATTAGGACATTGATCTCGTATGAGATTAATTATACCCATATTAAAGAGGCTTGCTTAGCTATCATCTTTTCATCATATAAACTCATGAATTATATTATAAATAGCCAAGTCCAACTCATAGCCAAAGTTGATACTCTTAAGTATATGCTATCTAAGTCTACTTTAACTAGAAGGATGGAAAAATAGATTGTGCTTTTAAGTGAGTTTGATATATAATATGTAAATAAAAAGGCCACCAAAGGACAAGCTATTATGGATCAACTAATGATAACACCCCTTATAGATACCAAACCTCTCATCATAGCCTTTCTAGATGAGTCTATATTGACTACTATAGAGTCAAATAGCTAGAAATTATATTTTGATGGATCTTTCACCACACATGGGTTAGGATCAGGAATACTTTTGATCACACCAAAAAGTGACCTCATTCCTAAATCCTTCCAAATTTATTTTCCATTTACCAATAATATCTCTAAATATGAGGCCTTAATTATCAGTCTCTAACTTACTATCTAGTGGAATATCCAACATATCTAGGTAATTGGTGATTCATAATTGATTATCAAACAAGTGGATGAGGAGTTACAAACCAAGGATGAGAAATTTATTCCCTATAAACAACTAATGGATTAATTTAATAAAAATTATAGTATCACATTTGAACAAGTTCCACAAGGAAGTAATAAAGTAGTTGAATCTATGGCCACTATTGGATCCTTAATAGACCTTTTGGAAGAGGTCATTGAAGGAAATTTTCTCATTGAGCATTTTATATTATTGACTCATCAATATATGGCTCATTTTCAAATTTATGCCATTATTGAACCCTATCTACCCTAATATCATGATATTTTACTTACATCCATGATAACCACCTATCATCAGACATAAATCATCACCAATGCAAAGACTTTATCCATTACAAAGCTTGTTACACCATATTTGGTAGTATGCTCTATCAACATGGAAATGATGGGGCCTTATTGAGATTCATGACCTCAAAGGAGGCCATTCTTGCAATCAAGGAGGTCCATGATGATATCTATGGTGGTCATGTTTGTGGGATTGTCCTAGCTAGGAAGTTACTTAGGACTAAATATTATTTTCCCATAATAGAACATGATGCCTACCAATATGTACACAAATGTGTAACCTATTACAAGAACAATAATCTTATTCATGCCCCTACATAATAGTTACAACCTATAGTACACCCATGGCCATTTTCCATATGGGGATTAGATTTAATTAGCAAGATGAATTTGACATCATCTGATGGCCATAAGTTTATAATCACCTCTACAAAATACTTTATGAAATGGGTTGAAGCTATGCCACTTATCTATACCATAGGTCTCTAGATATCAAATTTATTCTAAATTAGATTATTTTCCATTTTGGCATCCTAACTAAAATCTTATCAGACAATGGCAAGTATTTCAAAAATCAAGAGGTTGAAGATTTGTGTAAATTCTATCACATTGAGAAACATTTTTCCACACCCTATTATACCCAGGGTAATGGACAAATATAAGAAACCAACAAAATGCTTCTTAATATTCTCAATAAAATTGTCAATGATGTAAGAAGAAACTAACATTTAAAACTATAACCTACTATTTGGTCCTATATAAGTAGTGTTTAAGAACCTACTAGGGCTACTATATACTCTTTAGTTTATGGAATAAAAATAATCTTTCCTATGGAAGTTTAGCTCACTTATTTATTCATCTATTTATAGGGCATCATTACCAATCATAATACCAGATAAGAAAGTCTAAAAGAGCTTGAGTTATTGAATGCAAAATTTCAAAATTATTTAAAGCATCTTTGAACATATCAAAATAATCTTAAGGGCCAATAATAAAAATCTAGTCTCAAGAATTCAAAGTTGATGACCTAGTCCTCAAGGATAATCAAAGGAACACCAATGAAAATTAGGATAAGAAGGGAAAATTTGAATCAAACTAGCTTAGTCCCTATATCAATCTTGTAAACTTTGGATCAAGAGCCTATATATTGGCCACACTTAATGGTGATGAGCTCACTGAGATTATGAATATTATGTATTTAAAACACTTTAATACTTGATAAGCTCTCCAAAATCTCTATCTATGAGTCCCTACCCTTGGGGCCACATCCATCACCATTCAATTTCTCCCTCTCATTCCATTCTATTCCATCATTCCCCATATGACCATGGTATCAACAATGGGTGTATATTATATTCTTAGGTAGAATCAAGAGACATGAATTTTAGAATGGGGTAAAATTATTGTTGGTTATATGAGGGAAATATCTATTGAATATTCTTCCATAATATCTAACTCCACTTTTTAATAGTCACTTATGCCATTTTTAGACATCCTAATAAATGTCCCAATCACATTCTCCCTAACAATTATTTCTCCTATTTGCCTCTACTACATCCATACTTATCTATCCATATCCATCCCTAAGCAATAATATATAAGAACCCACTAATCTCATCATTATTAAAGGAGTCATAAAATATTTCCTACTCCAAGATCCCTCATGTGCTCTACAACTAAATCTTGATCATTCACATTCCACCCTAAATATGGTTATTTTTCACTGGTTTAGATCCTTGTCTCAATTGGGCACAATCAACCCCATGTACACATTCAACCATTTCCCTAAAAAAAATTCCTCTTAGACTTTTTTGTATATGTTGTCTTTAGTAGCCTTGTTATTTAGTCTATTGTAAATAATCATTTTACAACATCATTTCCTTAGGTTTCTTTTATCACACTCTTATGTATTATATCAATCCTGTTGGGGATCAACCAACAATGGATTACACTTATGAAAGCAATGAATGCGGAAATAAACAGATAGATAAGTAACTGAAATGATAAATAGCACAGAACAAGATATACAAGAAAACACCCTGAAAACTTGTATTAAAAACTCTTTACAATAGGAATACAAATGAAGAACTTTGTTCTTCCACACCTCTCTCAGATGCACACAAGATCTCTCACTAGATCTCTATTCCTCAAGAGTTCTCTCTAAAGTACAGTCCTTCAAACATTCACAATGTTCTACTCATACTCTATTACACTCTCTCTCATTCATCTTACAATAGCTTAGAAGATCTCTCCTACATATAGAAATAGGAAACTTAAGCATGCTCTTACAACAAACAGTTAAACCTCTTCAACAAGGGCTCTAAAAATAATATTGCTAACAATAGAGACGCGAGCATGAGTCTACAACTCAAACTCATCATGCAAACACTCGCTTCTATCCTCGGAAATAGCTTTCTGGACACGCAGGTAACCGACGTCGGTTCCTGCCTGTTCGCCTGTGACCGTCGCCGGCCGACCATACTGCCGACGTCGGCGCCTCTGAACTGCAACTGACCGATGTCGGTCGCTCCTGACCGACGCCGGCGTCTGTGTAGACCCAAACCTGTTTGTCTATGCTCCATGGTGAAGATTTTAGCTCCACATACCTAACAATCTCCCACTTGGAGATAAACCAGCTGCACCAATACCTGTACAGCAAGATCTTCTAGCTCTTCCATCTTCAACTCAATCGTGAAGACCAACAGAAGTTGAATGAAGATTCAACTTCTCCTTAGTAACCAGCTTTGTTAGCATATCAGCAGGATTCATGTCTGTATGGATCTTCTCCAGCTTCAACTCACCATCTTCCAATACCTGCCGTATGAAGTGGTACCTTAGCTGTATGTGCTTGGTTCTAGAATGAAAAGCTGAGTTCTTAGCCAAATGGATTGCACTCTGACTATCACTATGCAATCTACAACTCCCAAGCTCCCTTCCAAGGTCTTCCATGAACCGTGTCATCCATATCATTTCCTTGCTAGCTTCTGTAGCTGTAATATATTCTGCTTCTGTAGTTGACAAGGCTACAACCTTCTGCAACTTAGAAATCCAACTAACTGCCGTTCCACCTACAGTAAAAACATAACCTGTGGTGCTCCTCCTGCCATCCAAATCCCCTGCCATATCTGAATCTACATAGCCATGTAGTGAAGTATCTGAACCTCCATAGCATAAGTGTCTACTGCTGGTTCCTCTCAGATATCTAAGGATCCATTGTACTGCTTTCCAATGTTCCTTTCCTGGATTGGCCATATACCTGCTTACTACTCCTACTGCTTGGGCAATATCTGGTCTAGTACACACCATTGCATACATCAAACTTCCTACTGCGGAAGAATATGGAACCTTGTTCATGTACTCTACCTCATCATGTGAATTGGGACATTGTTCTTTACTTAACTTGAAATGTCCTGCCAAAGGTGTGCTTACCGGTTTCGCATCCTGCATGTTGAACCGTTTCAACACCTTGTCCACATAATCTTCTTGAGACAATATCAACCTGTGATTTTCTCTGTCTCTCTTAATGCTCATGCCAAGGATTTTCTTAGCTGCTCCCAAATCCTTCATGGCAAACATTTGAGCTAACTTCTCCTTAAGCTCTGAGATGTCCTGCATGTGAGACCCTGCAACCAGCATGTCATCTACATACAACAATAGAATAATGTATCTACCGTTATCAAATCTCTTAAAATATACACAATGGTCTGATTGACACCTACTGAAACCATGCTCAGTCATAAACCTGTCAAATTTCAAGTACCATTGTCTTGGAGCTTGCTTGAGGCCATACAAGCTTTTCTTTAACCTGCACACTAGTTTCTCCTTACCCTTGACTTCGAAACCTTCTAGCTGTTCCATGTAAATTTCCTCATCTAGATCTCCATGAAGAAATGCTGTTTTAACATCTAGCTGCTCGAGATGCAAATCCTCAAAAGCAACCAAAGACAATACAACCCTTATAGAAGTCATCTTAACAACTGGAGAAAAAATCTCACCAAAGTCAATACCTGGCTTTTGTGCAAATCCTTTCACAACCAATCTGGCCTTGTATCTCATCTGACCATCCTCACCTTCCTTCAACCTGTAAGTCCACCTGTTCTTCAGTGTTCTCTTACCAGCTGGCAATTCAACCAAATCCCATGTTTGGTTCTCTCTTAAGGACTCCATCTCCTCAACCATGCCATGCTCCCACTTACTCCTGGACTCCACCTGTAAAGCTTCTTCAAAACTTTCTGGTTCTCCACCATCGGTTAGTAATAAATAATATAAAGAAGGAGAGTATCTAATTGGAGGCTTACTTACCCTTTCAGACCTCCTGATTGGTGTCTTGGACTCGTTTTCAACAATCTGTCCACCCAAATTTTCTGACAGTGACCGACCTCGGCCACCTGTAGACCTGTTACTGGCCGACGCCGGTTCTTCCTGGCCAACGTCGGTGCCTGGTCTACCGACGTCGGTCTCTGTATGACCGACATCGGTTTTTGTACTGTCGACGCCGGTTCCAAACCTGCCGACGTCGGTCTCTGTGTTTTCCTGTAAGTGATTATTTCTTTTTCCCGCGAGCTCATTTTGGACCATAACTTCGTCCAACTCATTATTTCTCTGCCCAGCATGATCTAGCTTCCTTGTCTGATCACTGTACATCACTCTTTCATTGAAAACAACATCACGGCTCCTAATTACCTTGTTAGTTCCTAGATTCCAAAATCTGAAACCAAAATCATCTGAGCCATAGCCTATAAACGTGCACCTCATAGACTTAGCATCAAGCTTCTTTCTATTTTCCTTATCTATGTGCACAAAGGCTTCACAACTAAAAACTTTGAGATATGAAAGATCAACCTTTTTACCTGTCCATGCCTCTTCTGGAATTCCACCATTCAGAGCTGTAGAGGGTCCTCTGTTGATCAGGTACACTGTGGTGTCAACTGCTTCTGCCCAAAACTCTAAGGGCAACCCTGCATGCAATCTCATACATCTTGCACGCTCCATAATAGTCTTGTTCATCCTTTTAGCAATACCATTCTGCTGAGGTGTCCTTGGAACCATCCTTTGCCTACGGATTCCATTTATGTAACAATACAATTTGAACTTAAGACTGCAAAACTCACCACCATTATCAGATCTCAAGCACTTTAATCTCTTGCCTGTTTCATTCTCAACCATGGCTTTCCATATCTTAAAAGTCTCAAAAACATCAGATTTCTTTTTAATACAGTAGATCCATACCTTTCTTGTGGCGTCATCTATGAATGTGACATAGTACTGTGATCCGCCAATAGAGGCTACATGAGCCGGTCCCCACACGTCTGTGTGAACAAGCTGCAACTTCTGCCTTTTCTTAGTAGACCCAGTCTTTAGAAAACTAACCCTTTTCTATTTTCCAAACACACAATGCTCACAAAATTCTAGATCCATACTTTTCAAATCTGAAAGCATACCTTTAGACTTAAGGATTGACATCCCCTTCTCACTCATGTGGCCAAGCCTTGAGTGCCACAATTTAGCATCCACATCTGAAGTAGATAAAACTGAAGGAGATTTGTTAGTAATACAATTACACAAATAGAGAGTACCTTCTCTCTTACCTCTGGCCATAACAAGTGCACCCTTGGTCACTTTCCAAGAATCTGCTGTGAGAGTTACTGTACAACCCTCATCACCAAGCTTACCTGCAGAAATCAAATTTCTCTTCAAACTAGGAACATGCATCACATCCCTCAACACCCATGTGTTGCCATTCTGCATCTTTAGCTGCACTTTACCTTTGCCAATAATCTTACAAGGCTCATCATCCCCTAAGTACACTATTCCAAAATCTCCATGGACATAGTCACTGAAATATTCTCTGTTAGGGGTAGCATGGAAAGATGCACCAGAATCTAATACCCAAGATTCTATGTTATTATGCAAAGAGAAAATAAGAGCATCCTGTGCAATACCTGCAACCTTTGTCTCTTCCTTTCCTTCGTGCTGATTATCCTCCTTAGGCTTTGACCAGCAATCTCTGCTTATGTGCCCCAACTTTCCACAGTTCCAGCATTGTGGCCTTCTGCCATTCCTGGATTTGGATCTGCCTCTTCCCTTAGACTTAGATCTTGATCTCCTCTTGCTCCTTTCTTTTTGCCTTCCTCTGCTCTCGAGATTTAAAGCGTTCCCGGATGTCCCAGAAGTCTCTTCTGTGCTTTTCCTGCGAATTTCTTCATTCAAAATAACACTAACCACATCCTCTACTTTTAAAATATTCGAAGCAGAAGCAGTATTAGAAACTGCCATTACCAAGCCATGCCAGCTTTCAGGCAAAGAACATAAAATTAAAAGAGCCTTTATTTCATCTTCAAATACAATATTAATAGAACTTAACTGATTAACAATACCATGGAAATCATTCAGGTGATTAGAAACAGATCCACCTTCTTGCATATGCAAATTAAATAATTGCTTCATCAAATATACCTTATTTGAAGCGGAGGGTTTTTCATACAAATTAGCTAACGTGGTCATTAACTCTACCGTAGTTTTTGCCTATGACAAATTGGATATCACAGTGGAGGCCAGACTCAGTCTTATAGACCCAAGAGCCTTTCTGTCAAGAACTTCCCATTCTTCATCCTCCATGTCCTTGGGCTTCTTTGCTATCCCACCTAACGGTAAGTAAAGATCCTTCTGATACAAATAGTCCTCTATCTGCATTCTCCAGTGCTGATAGTTCTTGCCATTAAACTTTTCCATTCTCAACTTACTTTCCTCTGCCATTGCTTCTCCCACTCAAACAGAAATCCCTGTGAGCAACCTGTAATCCGAACACACTACACAGATCTGAACCACCTGTTAGTGAACCTGAGCTCTGATACCACTTGTTGGGGATCAACCAACAATGGATTTCACTTATGAAAGCAATGAATGAGGAAATAAACAGATAGATAAGTAACTGAAATGATAAATAGCACAGAACAAGATATACAAGAAAACACCCTGAAAACTTGTATTAAAAACTCTTTACAATAGGAATACAAATGAAGAACTTTGTTCTTCCACACCTCTCTCAGATGCACACAAGATCTCTCACTAGATCTCTATTCCTCAAGAGCTCTCTCTAAAGTACAGTCCTTCAAACATTCACAATGTTCTACTCATACTCTATTACACTCTCTCTCATTCATCTTACAATAGCTTAGAAGATCTCTCCTACATATAGAAATAGGAAACTTAAGCATGCTCTTACAACAAACAGTTAAGCCTCTTCAACAAGGGCTCTAAAAATAATATTTCTAACAATAGAGACGCGAGCATGAGTCTACAACTCAAACTCATCATGCAAACACTCGCTTCTGTCCTCGGAAATAGCTTTCTGGACACGCAGGTAACCGACGTCGGTTCCTGCCTGTTCGCCTGTGACCATCGCCGGCCGACCATACTGCCGACGTCGGCGCCTCTGAACTGCAACTGACCGACGTCGGTCGCTCCTGACCGACGCCGGTGTCTGTGTAGACCCGAACCTGTTTGTCTATGCTCCATGGTGAAGCTTTTAGCTCCACATACCTAACAAATCCATCCTTTTCATAATCATTTTTATCTTTTTAAGTAGTCAGTTTTGTATGTATGTATGTATGTGTATATATATATATATTTATATATTACATTATATTTTTAATTCATATGTGTATGTGTGTTAGTTAATAAATTTTATTCATAATAATTAAGTATTGTGAATATTTATCATAGTCAATAAACTTTTATTATCTTTTTATCTTGTATTTTCAAATTTTGTTCTTTTTTAATAAAGGGAACAAATATTTTCTTAAGTAACTACCTAAGGTCAGAATTAGGACAATCACCCAAATGGAGTTCTCACATGATGTGAATCCAAATTATCCTTGACTATTATCCTATCCTTGGTACATTTATAATCACATGTGTAATAGTAAATTGGATTGACTAAATATCTGATAGCTTCAAATTCCCCCCATCATATCCCCTTAATCATGACACTCTCCAGTTTAACAATCTTAATCTATTTCCCCATACCCACCCATCTCCTTGGTGTAGGAGGATTTTACCCAACATTAATTTATGAGACGTGTAATTAAACACAATGGATTATTTATTATCACATTGTTTATTACATATCATTTTACCATCACATTATCTGCATGAAATCATAATCATCCTCCATCATAATATAACACAATATAATATAAACATCTAATCATTATCAAAAAATAAAATAACATCATATAAATCCATAATCACTAAAAAAACATCATATAAAATGTAATCATCACATCATCATCTAATCAATCCTCTACACATATCATCATCTCATCCATAAATGCACAACATCATAAACATAAAATTAAAATCACATAAAATCCATAAATCATATAAATCACATCCATGATACATATATCTATGTATAACAACCACATCATCTAACTCATCTATCAATAACATAATCATAATAAATATCATCACAATAACGTGACATCATAAATAACATAATCACACTCATCATATATATATATATATATATATATATATATATATATATATATATAACCATAGTCCATAATGTCCATTAGAGTCCATGTCAAAATTTATAAATACAAAATGGCCCCCATGGGCATCAATTTCCTACAATACATGAACATCCATCCTATAATACATGGGTCATGAATCATGAACCCAAATCACTATGGTCCAGGTGGTCCCCTAGGAGGCTGGTGTATTGACTATGAGGAACTAGGCTTAGATATCATTTCACACTGATCAGGTGGCACTATTGCCTCATATAAGTCCTTATAATATTGGGCCTCCTATTTAAATTATGTGATCTACTTCATGACCATCACCATGCCCCTATCTAACATATATGCATCACCTTCCTCCTTATCCCTCTCATCCATTTATACCTCTCCTATCAACTCCCTCACCCTAGACTACATCTACCCAATCTAGCCTTGTAAATTCATTATCTAAACATCTTAGTTCTAGATATAACTCTAAAATGTGACTATCTAAGCATCATAACTTTGAATATGCCACTGCATATAGCTACCTACCCTTGTAAGGTTTATACCTATCCCTATGATCTAATTAGTTGACTATGCCTTTATGTACTATGCCCCTATAACTCTATAGATAACATGTCCCTCTCCATTATGATCCATGTAATCTCTAAGTCTTAGGCCTATATCTCTCTCCTTAATCTCTCTAAGAGTTCCCACTCATCTTTGATCAATAGTGTCTTATATGGCCCTGCTTCATCTCCACCTCCACTCCCCTTAGCCTGAACCCAAACCTAGCCTCTAGCTCTTGTCTGATATACAACACCATCTCCCTAATATTCTCCATCCACATCTATATCATTTATTACCCCTTATCCATCCCTTTGTTCTTATACCTAGGCCTATGATATATAACCTTGTCTCTTCCCTAATCTGATTAAATCTTATAATAGTCTCTACATATCCCCCCTCATCACCTTGGTTAGTCACTTGAGTAGCTAGAATGGTCATCTTTGTGACCACTAATCCATGTATGTTGTTATCACTTTGGGATTAGGCATCAAAGTCTGATAACCCCTTACTAGTGGAGAATGCTTACATAGACCACCCTTGCTAAATCACTATCCATTAGCACTACCCATTGAGGTCTCTCCCTATTTTTATAGGCAAATAGATTATTCTCACTAGACACAGCCTATGGCCTCCCAAACTACCATGGTACATGATCAGGTCTATAATGTTCAAAGATATAATCTTATCATCTTGTAAGGTAGTACTCAGTTACATGAAACATATAACATATGCATCCTTGGCCCATCCCCACTACACTTGTCTATACAACATCTATGTAATGTGATCCAATCACAAGCTATTAAATTCCTATCTATAAAATTAAATCTCCATAGCATGAGACCTTTACACTCCCAAAATGATGTACCTCCTAAACACTAAGGGATCTCAAGGATATCTATTTTCACAAGTACCCAATGGTCACTCTATGGATATGTAATCCCAAATCCATATATGTAGAATAGAGATGGGCCTAGGCTCACTGATCCTATATATGCACCCATATATAACTCTTAGTATAAGTGAGAATGCATAATTATACCCTACACAAACACTTGATAATCTTAGACCATGTCAAAAATCATGTCCCTAATCTCAAGTGAAGCCACTACCTACTATTGTCTGGTAAGAGTATGTTGGTCATAAGAGACATAACCAATAATGTCAATCTATCAATCATACCCTCCCTCAAGGCCCTCTCAATGTCTACTCATGTATCCTATACACTAATCTATAATCTACCCACCAATCTTTGAACTATAACACTAAGGGTGTGTGAGAACCAATATATCCTATGAAATCTCATAGAAAGCCAGAAGATCTATAGCATGTCCTCTAGATTAAATATCATCTCCCTATTCATGAAATGAAAAGTGTTAGTATAATAGTTCCACTTCTCCACTAGGGATATTATCCATGCTCTATCGATCTACACTACTGGCATCATCACAACATAATATAGGCTTATAATCTCTAGTACTCCATACTCCTCTAGTATCAATAATTCCATCTTGTGTAACACTATAGAACATCATAGTCAGGATGACATCAATCATAAATCCTTTGACACCAACCACACATCCTTTCACATACCAATCATTTAATCACATCTACATCTATCCTATCCTATCTAATCATTCTAACTACTTATCTCAACCCCCCCCCCCCATAATTCTCATCACTCCATCTTATCCACCTAACTATACTTTAATTACCTTGTCCCAATCACACTAACTCACCCTATCTAAATAACTAATTTACCCCTTCATCTAAACCCCCAAACCTCATTACACTATCCCCTAACCCATTTGAGCCTTCTATCCTAACTAACTCAAATTATCCTAATCCACCCCAAATCCTTAAAACCTTCTAACTATCCACCCTAAATCCCTAACCCCTTTCCCAAAGGTCCCTAATCCATCTAACTTACAATATACTACACACCTAATTCCCAAATCCCCTCATTTCCATCCCTTACCTTTACCCTAATATACCATAATATTATAAATCACAACCTAGCCCTCACTCACAATAATGATAATATCACAAATTTAATTTTATGGTTTTGCATAATTATGAATCTAACCTTATATTTTTACAAAACCATGATTATTCTCTTATAGTATTATAATATCACAAATAACTCATTTTAGTATTGCAATACCACAAGTCACTTGTCATAGTATTACAATATCATAGCTTACAAACATGATATCACAAATTGTGATGATAATATATCCATTGAGGATGCCACCCTTATTCATAGTATTGTACTTATAAAATGTACATGAATTAAATATAGAAATAAATGTAGAAATGAAAAAAATAATAGGCTAGAGTTGAATAACTAACTTATGGTCCTATATTAGTTGGCCTCTAGTGCTCCTAGACTCTCTCTTCACAATGTGATGAGCATGGGATGTGCTCCATTGATAGGGATATATAGAAAAAAAATTAAACAAGGGTAAAATATAAAATGAATCCTTTTCACCCACCTTTTTCTATTTTACCCCTCAATCACCCCTTCTTTTACCCCTTGTCACCGACTTCACCCTTACTAATCACATTATCCTACCATGTCTACTAATTTTCACCCTTGAATCCCATTCCATAACCTATTTTCCCATTTAATCATAATTTATCATCCATAAATCTCCTAGGGCATAACATTTTATTCCCCATTATCATTTTATAATCATGAGTTATAATTACATCAGCCTAAGGTCTCCTAAGACTATGTATTCAACACATGGCCACCACTGACATCTAATCCCATCTCATCCCTTATAGGTCACCCTAAGTCTTTATGCCATTTTGAGCTATGACCATAACATAAAGTGGCTTATTATTCATAATCATTCATCAATTATCTTCTATAGGCTTATATCCATGCATATCATGTGTCCTTTATATGTGAATTATCCTTGGATTATGGCCTCTCTCATTTCTTTACATCCCAAACATGGTCTACATCTTAAGAATTCAAGTCTTAGAATATTAATCAAGCTGCCTCCCTTCTAGACCTTAGTCGATTGTCTAAAACTCATCTTCAAAATATCAACCACTCTATCTCATAATGCTTAATCTTTGGGAATCTCAATCATAACTACATCAACACTTTGGCATCCCAAACCCTTATCCTCATCTTGATCCTATCCCACCTAGGGTTTTCTATTCAAGTGGCCCTTTAGATCATTCTTCCCTGCATGCTCCTTCAAAGGGAATCATACCTAATAATAATATTTTCATCCATGAAATGGTTTTTATTTACTATAATTAATCATTTCAAATTTATTCACTCATAATACCATTTTAAATAGGGGGAAAATGTATACACCTAAATTCACTTGCCAATAGTCCTATTTAACCCATAACCATAACCCTAGATAATTAACTAATATCCTAATTATTACATAATATTACCTACATCCCATAAACTTTACCATGCCCTTATAACTAATTAATTACCTCATTAAGCTATTAACTAGTCTACTTAGCCACTAATCTACCCATTATCCCACTTGCCAATTTAAAATTCATATTTATTCAATTACACCCTAACTACCGTACTACCCTAGACTCTCTTACATTGTTATGAATCCTAAACGTCATTAATTCTCATCTAATCCTATATTATCCCCTAAAATAATTAAGAAACCTCTAGAACTAGAGAATCTCCTCCAAAATTCTAGAAGTCTCTAAGCTAGAGGCTTCTAAATAATTTAAAATTCCCTAACAACCTTCTCCACCATTTTATATAAGCCATTCTTGGTCAATGACCAAAATAAATTATAAAATCAATAATCCTCCATTTTAATTTCATAATAAACCATTGTCAAACATTATTATACTCTTGCCAATCCATTCAATAATCTAAGGAAGACATTGGAGTCACTTTGAAGCTTAAGTCAAACAATCCACACTCAATCAAATTTAGCATTCAAATATACTTAAAGATATTAAAAAGGAGTTTTAAGGGATAAAAGGATGGTAATGATTCATGTTTAATTATATAATTTTTCCTTTATCCCCTCATTTGATTTTTTTTGTGTTATTAGATTTTAATTACTAAATATAGTAGTCCTACAAATAACTCAAAATATGAGCACATAATTGCCTGTATTATTCTTCTTGAACTTCCTATTTGGTTTCAGGCTCCTCTTCTATGTTTTTCTCAGGCCTTGAGCTATGATTTATTTATTCCACATTATTATCTTCCTTCATTTCTTCTTTATAAGAGATGTCATTTATCATTACCTTAGATTAATATTGATCGACCTTACTCATTTTTCTATCAATATGTGAGAGTGTCTCATAGGTCTAATAGATGAGGCCTCATTGGTATTTTTATTTTTGTTAAAAGGATGAGATACTACATGTCTAATGATTTTAGCTGCCCTAGGTTGAACAATAGCCTATGGGGGAGGATGAGTCATTAACACAAAATTTTACTATGTGATATTAGGTATATTAATATCCAAAACTCTTCACTATCAATGTAATCAAATAATGGTGGGATAATGCTATAGGATTTCATTTTTGGTATTTCTTGGCCATCCTTCTTAAGAAACATAGTAAATAATTAGGCATTTTCACAAAATTTACATGTCCTAGGTGGCTTAAAATATTCAAATGAGGGGTGTATACTAAATATAACCTATCATCACTTGTGAAATATTTGATTATAAATGTGGTAACTTGGTGCCAAGGATGAGGGAGAGATAATATCTATGTACCTTTGGCATCAAATTCAAGTATTTCTCCTTGTCTATAAAACTTTTCTCTAGCATAAATGACTACATGGATCTCAATAAATTCTTCTCCTATTATAAAGATAATTTATTTAGAGATTAACTCCGTTAAAACTACTTCAAGTGCCTTAATATTATCTCTATTATTTTGTAAAGACTAGGCAAATTTTTTTATTGTACTTGGGTCATATCCTATACTTTTTTTTAATTAAAATCATCCATCCAACATTTTCAAATATAATCACCACCCCTAGATTGTTCCTTAGTATTGTATGATCACTAGGTTTTATCCTCTATATGTCTCCTCCCATTTTTATCCTATATATCTTGATTAGTAGTTTATTTTTACTCCTTTCAGCCTCCTATTAGTTTATTAACATTTAAAAATGGCACATACCCTTCAAAAAGGAGTAAATTATAGGCTTTAGGAGGGATATACATGACTTGGTAATATGTTTTGAGTTATTTTCTAACATAATCATGTCATTTTTGTTGATGATCACATTTTTATCAAAATGTTGCCTATGATATGTTAATTAGCTTGTCCTCAAAATGTTACATATGCTAGATATTATTTATTAATTTCCCCTCCCCCCTTGCCACCTCAGCTTTATGGGTTTACTAGTCCTAAATTTAAATAAATGTGACAAAATGGGTATGCATAGCCAATAGCACGAGATGGGAAGGTAGTTTGAATCCAAAGTCATAATTTGGTACATTAAGAAGTGATTATGGGATACATGACATGGGATAAAATGGAAAGACATGAAAATGGGATGATGTGGGTTTAAAAAGGTACAATGATAATGGATAATGACATTGAGGGTGTAATTCACAATTATTCATAATATATCAACTAGAAATCTATATATATATATATATATATATATATATATATATATATATATATATATATGAATCATAATAAAAATAAATTTATTATAAATGACTAACATAATTAATTAATTCACGGTAATGGGTTACCAATAATAACTTAGTTTTAGGTGGATGAAGATGTCATCTTGAATTTTTTTTGGTATGAAGCATTAAATATGTGAAATGAAATGATGTAGAATAGTTCAGAGCCTAACAAAGAAGTTTCCTTGGTTAATTTTTACTTATAATGATCAAGAAAGGATTTGATACTTCACTAATACTTTTGAGAGAATAAATTTTATTGGAATGTTCAGCTTGAACAAGAATTTCCAACTTTTGAACTGATATATCCATCATATCCTAAGACAATCATGAGATTATTGAATGACCATAAGGAAAATAAATGAATAAATGTGTCTAGGAATAATGAATTAGAGGTAAAGTGTTTTAGGTTGATGTTGGAGATGATAATTTTGAAAAAAAAAGGAAATAATGGTTGTAGGTTCATTTTGGAAACTAATAAAACTTTTCATATACCTTCTTATCAAAATGTAACAACTACTAAAATCATTCCACCTTATGAAAAAAATGTTATGATAAAATTATAGATATAATATGATAATGGATATATATCCTACTAAAAACATTCCCACTGATGTTGTAGGTCAATACAAAGGTCCCTACAAAAACTAAAATTTGACTTAGAAAATGTATGAGTTTTCAAGTATAATTACTATAGGTGTAGATGTTGTAGGTTGAAAGTTACTTGTACTAATTGAAAGTAGACCTGTAACATATGGGATGTTATAGGTACTCCTATCAATTGAATTTTATTGTAGTTTTTAATTACCTAAGTGCTTATCAATATGATTTTCCACTTAGGTGTTTTTTTTTTTTTTTTTTTTTAAGTTTTTAATTTTTATTTACTCCTAAGTGGATAATAAACTTTTTTCCACTCAATCCCATTTTATGTAATTTTATCTACTCATCAACATAGTTTTACTACCAAAAATTCCACATGTGGTGTTCCTACCTAGGAGAGGTGGGGTTGAAGTGTTCTATACATATTTTAACAAATTATTTT
>JARHVA010003020.1:382500-440000 GCA_037957365.1 Torreya grandis | reverse complement strand
TGGTTTCAATTCCTTTTATTTCAAAAGGTAATTTTGTCATGATGAAGGTTTAAAATCCTTCAAATATTACATGCATCATAAAATAAATACAGTTGGTTCATGGGGTATAGTTAATTTATTAACATGACTATGTCATGTATCCCCACTTAACATTAAGGAGGAGTGTTGGAACATTAATGATTAGATGGTGCTAACAATAACTCATAAAATTTTACAATGGTTAAATAAATATATTTTATTTATTAACACAAGGTAATATCATATAAATAAATTTAATATATTTATTACCATTGTATATTTCCTCAAGAGAGGTTGGACCCATTGGATATAATGATCCACCTCAACACCCAAGATAAAAAGGGTTTACCCCTTTGGAATTTTAACTTACCATCATGATAATTAATACATTGAGACATTGTTTATTCATTGCATTTATTTTGAAGAGTTATGCGGAGAGAGATTTAGAGGATAAGTGAGAAGTGAAGGGTTTATTGTATTAGGATTTAGTTTCTTAATTATATTGAATATATCAAACCATGTTTTTAACCTCATTTGAGGTTTTCCACATTAAAATACTATCAACATTGATCTATCCTTTTGATAATTCATTCATATATCTAGATCTATATTGGTTAATTGTATATACTTTTATATTTTTACACATCAATCCATATAAAAAGAGCATATTTTCCTAGTAAAAAAATAACAAATCTACCATCTTGAATTTTTTTTGATGAATCAAGGGTAATATATAGCATGTCTTAAGAAAATGATCACATCTCACTACTTTTGGGGTGTAGGCAAGCTCTTTATTACTTATATTTTAGCAATATCTACCTTGATTCATAAATTAGAGATATGGTGTAAATTGGAGATATGGTGTCCCAGTATAATAACTTATTAAATTAACATGTAACACTTCTCATGACTCAGTGATAGGATATTACATTGAAAAAATTGGATAAATTTCACAAATTTCGTAATGGGTTCATCATAAATGTTCCCATAGACCATGAAGTATTCTATATATTTTTGACTTAGTCATAAGATAGATCAGTAAAAAATCTCAAGACAACCTTTTCAAAGGTGGATGGAACATTGGATACCCCAAATGATAGGATTGAGTAGTCATAGGTTCCATAAAGGCATGAAAATTTTATTTTATCTTGGTCTTATAGGATAATTATAATATGGTCTTATTGACTAAAACTATGAAAAAAAGAGAAGTGTTTCTTTCCATAGAGGGTGCCAACAACCTAGTTAATGAATGGAAGGGGGAAATAATCTTTCATTTTATCAATGTTTAAATTTCCATATTACACATATATTCGCCATTTACTATTCTTATTTATGATAAAGACAATTGATGATCCCCACTAGCTATTGGATATTAGGTATATAAATCCTACATCTAGAGGTTTTTGTAATTCATTTTTTATAATTTCCTGGATAGTAAAGTTTACTATTCATTGTGGTTCCCTGACAAGTTTTCATTCTTATTTAATTTATATATGGTGAGTTCATAAATACAGGAGTATTTTTCTCAATATCATGGTAATCTCACGCAAACTTTGTTTTATGTCTTTGTAGCATAGTGACTAGATAGGTTTCCTATTGGGGATCTAGTTTATTATTGATATTGAGGGGGTTTCCTAGTAGTATATCCACTTGTTTTGATAGGGTTTTCATAGAAGAAATGTTACCTATAAGATTTACAAGGTAGAAAGTGTGTGGTAAGAGGTGATGAATTTTTTTGATATCCTCCACTATGTCTGGGGATTCTTATACTAAGAAGATATTGCTAAGGGGAAAATGTGTGCATTTGAAGAAATTTTTCACATGATAGTCAATAATATAAATATTTTTTAAGACATTAGATGTGACTTTGTCTTTCTTTTGTGTTTTTCATAAATGAATATATTTAATGGTGATTAGGGTTTGTAAGGTAACTTGATCATCATCCTCAACTTTTATCCACAAATATTTTTCTCCTTAGATGAAGGTTGAGTCGGTGGATATAAAACTAGTTTATTAATGGTGTTTCTATTCTAAATGATAATTTTCATTGATCTATAGCCAATAAATTCATTATATGTATCCATCCAAAGTCTACCTAAGATCATAAGGTATCTACCTAGGTTTGATTTGGGGTTTAATATCATGAAATTAAATGGATACTTCCACGAGTTTATTATTATAACAAGGTCTTCTATGACTATTTTAGATTTTATAATTAGATGATTTTCCACATGTAAAAAAATGGGTGTTTCATGAAGGCCTGTAATTCTAAGTTTACTCATATTTTCTTTGGTCATGAAATTAAATGGATACTTCCATGAGTCTATTATTATAACAAGGTCTTATATGACTATTTTAGATTTTATAATTAGATGATTTGCCTGAAGGCCTATAATTCTAAGTTTACTCATAGTTTCTTTGGTCATGAAATGAATGGTTGTTCCTAAATCAATTAAATTATTTTGAATAAGGGTTCTATTTATGTAGATATCAACAACTAGGTTGCCTGGGTTAGAGTATTTAGTTGGGACTATGTTGCCCATCATGATGTGTACAAATTATCCAAAAATGTGGATAAACTTGTGATATTCTATCTATAACCATGTTTATTAAGTAATAGGTCTTAGACAACTTTAGTATAGATGAGAAAATAATTAATTTATTAAAATAAGGTAATTTTGACACAAACATTATTCATAATCTTATTTTGATATTGGCTTTTTCTTTGAAGATTTAGTATTTTTGGAAAAAGAAGATTATTTGGCACTACTTGTTTAGTGGATATGTTAGTTCAAGAGTGGGACTATTATTAGATGGTTGTGGGTTAGTTGGTGTGTTTGGGATATCTTTAATAGGTTGTGTTATTATAGGTGGAATGGGATTTGAGAGAGTATTTCTTTGAATAAAGCTACATGTTGTCAACTTATGCTAAATAAGTGGGGTAATATATCACATCATTATTGTATGTCAGTTGAATTGACTTATTATTAGGATGCAGTGTAGGATGGGCATGCATTATGGAGCTTTATCTAGAGGTGGAATAGGATTGTTTAGAACTAATGCTAGTTATGAATATAGGTGAGGTCGTGGGAGTTTTTGAAATGAAATATTTTAAGTAGGCCAAGGTTTATTCCCTCACCATGAATGTTACCATTAGTTAGAGGTTGGGTTTCATTGATAATTCTAATTTTGTGGTTGTTATGGGTGATATTAAAATTTATACCATTTGGTTTGGCATTGAGGATTTTTCCAATTTCAATTCTAGTTTTGGGTTGGTTGTTAGGGTGGTTGATTATAGGGAGAAAATTCATACCAATTATGGGTAGAAAATTATGAATCAAATTTTGAATAAAAAGATTACAAACCTAGATTATGTGGTCATTGTGACCATAGTTTCCACTTGGATACATGTAATATATCATATCCATCTCCTCCAAAGGATTGAAGATCCAATGCATTATGATCTTCCTCTATTATAATTGATAATTTGACACACATAGCATGATATTTATAATTAGATTTATTTTTTTATTAATATGATCAATTTATAGTCAAGGCTTGTTCTATTTATTCTTTCTCCCTCTATGTGTGCATTTTATCCAATTGTGTATCTATGTGAGTGATTATGTACTATTTCATGGCTTATAATATATTATTGAATTCCATTCTTGAGAGTCCATCAGTAGATTTAGATGATGATAGTGATGAAGTTTATTTTTTATGAGATTTTTTCATCATTGAACTTAAGTAATTTTTTCATAAGAGAGTGATATATATTTGAATGATGTACATGAGACATCTATGATACTCATTATATTCGATTATTTAATAAATTCTTCCCTGATTCCCTTCAATAATACCAATTTAATGAATTCTTAGTCTAACATATTTTTTTTAGATTTCAATAAGCTGAACATAAATATTTATAATTAATCTTCCAATGGTTCATCTTTGTTTTGTGACATCCAAAATATGTCTTGTCTTGGGTAGTCCCTTCATTTATGGTATTCCTAGTACTTTGAGAAGAATTTTTACTTAATATATTTCTAGGTGGAAATTGTATATGTTCCCAACCCCATAAACCATATAAAGGATATTCCCTTAAGAGTGGATGGAAATAATTTTAGTTTTTTAACATCCTATTTTTAGTTGTAACTATTACTTAGGACATCAAACTCAAAGATAAATGTATGAGGATATTCACTAGCTATTCCTCAAAAGTTTGGCAAAGCAAAGAGATGAATATTTTTCATGGGTGCATTACCCACAAGGGTAATGATTAAAAAATTTAACGTTATGCCCTTATATTTTTCTCCTTAGTGGTCTCCCATGATTTTTTAAACTACTTGTAAACCATATATTTATGTCACCCATTATTCAAATACCTTGTCAATTTTATCTCAAGGTGTATATTGAATGGTGGATTTAGGATTATTTAAGGGAGAGAAAAACCTCATGAGTATTGGTGATGGAGAATAAATTCTTATAAAATCTTTTGGAAGTTCAAAAATGATGTCTTGTTTATCTAAGTTAGTGGTTTTAGCAAGTTATGTAGTTTTCTTTTGGGATAGAAGGGTTTTAATTTATATTTTTTTGAAGGATTTTGGGTGACAGTGAAGGGAGCTTAATACTAGATTCCCAAGTGTAAGGTGGAAATTTAGGCACCCTTTTTAATGGTTTAAAAATTTCCTTCTTATGGGTGTGAGAATCCTCATTTCCCTTGTTATTGAACTATTTTACTAGTTCAACTAATAACACCTCTTTTACTACTTCTATTTCAAATACCTGACTTAATACACTATAATTTCATGTTTGTAAATTATAGTTATTGTAGGTAATATCTATATTATTTTAGGTGATATATATATATATATATATATATATATATATATATATATATATATATATATATATATATATATATATATATATATATATTATTTTAAACATTTACACAAATTATTCTTCCATGGAGAATTTTAATTTTATAGGCAATATTCTTCTCAATAAATATTTCTCAAGCTACATACAAACACTTCCACCAATGTTTTCCTCCTACCCTATATAGAGTTAGTATGAAAAAGGTTTTTTTATTTGTTTTTAATTATACTAATTTGTATAAATTTAAATTCTAACGTTGAAATCAATAAATTCACTATTGAAAGTAAGAAATTTCATCTAGAAAGTGAGAAATATCACGGAAAAAAGCATGAAATCTAAACTTATATATAAAAAGGAAATACTAATTTAAGAAAGTAGGAAATCCAATTCTAAGAAAATATGCAATATTAATCTAATAAATATATAAATATTAATATAATAATGTAGGAGATTTTATCCAAACATTGAATATTCTAGTGTTTGACACATTCCATGATAACAATTCCAAAATGATGAGCAAAATCAAACCACCAATTAAATTTAATGTGGTGGCATGTAAAACATGAAAAATGTACTCTAGAGGGACAAACCCTTGGTTTATTGAAAATTATTATTCATAAATTTGTCAACCTAGAGTCCACATACTTTGATAAGGTAGCAACACTGTATATGAAACACTAGGATATTAAAAAATCTAAGTTATTAATGGTTGCATATAGAGAAACACACTTTGCAGGAATGTAAATAAAAAAAAGTAAACACACTTGTAAGAAATAAATGACATAATTATATAAATTTAAATTGGATATAACTAATTTAATCAAAATATAATTTATCAATAACACAATAAAAAATTGATTGTAAGGAACCAACTATAAAAACCAAAAGGTTAAACACAAAGTTGGAATGGAAACACAAAATAAAATTTAAATACGTAACTAACATATGGGATTGTCAAAATAACTCCTTGTGAGTGGGAAATCATTGAATAGACATGTTCTTAAATCCATTCCTTGATTATGATTAGTTTATCTAAAAATACCTCAATTTCATTGGTCAATTCTGTAGCAACATGATGATTGATATAATAAATTACAAAATATTACAAATCTATCTCAAAATAATTCTTACTTACTCTTTATATTTTCAACTTTAGCTATCACCTATAACTCTTCTCATTACATAGGGGAGGAAAATTATTATTATATAAACATAATCATAATAAGTTACAACCATAATATTTAAAAATGTTACATAAATTAGATCAAGACAAAAAATATGCTATAATGGCTAAAACAAAATGGATGTAAAATCATAACAATGAATACATAATCTAATGAAGTGTACATATGGCCATAAAAACTTATTGTCACATTATATGGCTATTTAAATTAATCTGATAAGTTGGAAAATAGTTTGGAGATACTAGTTAGAGATTCTATGACATTCTACAAAAATTCCACCTACAACCATGGATATGAGTGCTCTTAGCTAGCTGTTATGGGTGCCCATAGGTGTTTCCTAGTTGATGCAGGTGATTTTTATCTCTAAATTCAAACCAACCAATGGTTGTGGGTTCTAAACATAAAAAATAAATATATTTTCTATTATAATTCAACCAATAAATTATTAAACGATTAAACTTTTAAACTACATTAGGAAACTTATAAATATCATATTAAACTTAAGATTAAAGTGTGTGTGTGTGTGTGTGTGTGTGTGTGTGTGTGTGTGTGTGTGTGTGTGTGTGTGTGTGTGTGTGTGTGTGTGTGTGTGTGTGTGTGTGTGTGTGTGTGTGTGTGTGTGTGTGTGTGTGTGTGTGTGTGTGTGTGTAGTTTATGCACATTATTATATTATGAGTCTTAGGGATGGAAAATGTGACAAAAATATAACCTTTTGGGAAAATATTATGTAGGAAGATGAGGCCATTTATAGGTCTCATTAATGCACATGAATAAGTAAGAATTATATGATGTGGGAAGCATCAATCAATTAAGATCATCCATATGGTAGAGTCATCCTCCCATAGTTATGTCATAAAAAATGAAATGTTATGAGATAAAATAGAATGGTACTATATGGGATCATGGAATACCATGTAACTCATTCACTCTATAGTTTTTGAGTCCCAATAGGAATTGTATAATGAGGATGTGTCGACTAATGAATAGAGATCACATCTCTCTTTTGTACACCCAAAAAGTCATATATATGGAGCCTTTCACTAGACACATGATAACTTAGTTTAGTTTTGGGGCCCAAATTAGTGAATGAGAACACATGGTAATAAATTCCACCCTCTTGGGTACCCAAAATGAAAAAAATGGCACATGTTCATGACACTTTCCACAATAAATAAATGAGTTATCCATCCTCCATGGGGACACACGATCTAATTTAATTCAACACAAGCATGGCCCAGATTTTATTAGGGAACTTTAAAGCTAGATAAAGGATTTTAAAATCAAATTAATAATCAAGAAGTGGATAATTCAAATAGGTCCATCAACTCAGGGTTAATACACATGCACATAAGATATAGTTTCCATCAAACTTAGAGATCTATTAGAAAATCTACAAGACATCTTCAAAGTAAAATTCAAAATTAAAATTCATATAATAAAAGACTAAAATAACTCACATAATTCATCACTTATGTCATGACCACACCTCCTTGACATTATGATTTACATTATTATTTAATCTATTATGTTGTGATTGATACTAAATTAGGACACTTTTTATAACTTTTAGTATATAGATATATTTTAGACTTATTAAATTGGTTTAATTCAATGTTATATTTATTTAATTGTGTGTGTGTGTGTGGTATACACTATTGATGTCTCTCTTCATATGGATGCAAGGTTGCCTTGGTATGAGCTAAGTTAGAATGAAGAGCATGAAATTCATTGGCAAAAATAATTTATAGAAGCATAATTTATAGTTTAATATGAATGATATTTTAACTTGAACCTCTCAATCTTGTCATGTATTATGTTTTCCTACGTAATGGGTAGTCCACTTTTATTGTTGGTTGATTGTGCTTATTGTTTGTTGGCAGTTTTAGTTTTATTTCTTGGTATTGATAAAGCAATTTGGTTGGTCCTAGGTCAAGAATGACATCATTTTTGCACCACTGAGCCAAGTCATGAATATAACTTGTGATATAATTCAGATTGTGTTTATAATCTATTTATGGAGGTTAGAGGTCATTTGGACCTTTAACAATTTTTGAAATCCATTTGATCATAGTTCATAATCATGAAGACTAGAACAAGGTGTGGTGGGCCATGGAATATGATTATATATTTGCATAATAAACAAATGTAATCCCTTAGGATTAAATTATATGGCATTTTGGGCCACTGTGAACATGGGTAGCTTTAATGATAATGATATTATTGGTTAAATTGCATTAAAAAACCAAATCATTGATTATGGTTTCATAATGAAGGATCTTGACTGGAATTCTATGGATATGAAAAAATAAATGTTTTTTAATGAAATTAGTATAGTAATTCATGGATACCAAGGATGGTCTGAACTCATCAATTTACATATAGAATAGATTGATTTGGTGACACTAGTTACATTTGATAGAAAGAAGGGATTTCTCCTAGTTGGAACTTTCATGGGTATGAATAAAAGAGATTAAATATATTGGTAATGGTGGGAAGAAACACATGATGAATTTGGGATAAAAATAAAGGAAGAAAAAAAGGTCAAATTATTATTAGTTGGTCATAACATTCTTCTAAAAATAAGTAAGTACTTGTTGGATTTCAAGCAAAGTTAAAATTTGGGTTTTACATTTTGAAAGGCATGTTATGGTTTGGAAGTATTATTTAAATAATACTATAAGAAATAATATATTTTTAATACATGTTTAAATACATAACATTTTGGAGGCTCTAAATTGCAATCTCATATTTAGATGGTGTAAATATTAATAATGGAAAGATGTTTTCTTCTTGAATGTTATGTATGACTTTGTATGGGATATTATTTGGGTTTTAACATTTGGGTTTCTTTTTATATCATGTCATTGTGGATTTAATTGAATTGGGTTTTAATATTATGCATTTATTTGGTTTTGTGAGCCTACTTTATATCTCCTACATAAAACCCTATACCCCTTTATGGATATCATTCAAATTTTACCTTAAATGTTTACATGTATGTCATTGGTTTGCAATTAGGTGTGTGTTCCCCTCTCCAAATAATGGTTGGGGTGGGTAGGAACCCACTAATGGATATACTCAATAAGTATGAATAAAAATAACTAATCAAATATTTGATGTTTGTTGCTCTAGTAGATGATATTTTGGTTTAATCTCAATTTTATGATCTGGTCACTATAGTGAAGATCTATTGACCTAAATAGCAAATGCATATTTATAACTATATTTGTATATAAAATTGGCATAATGTAATTATATTAGTTTTAATTTGGGTAAAATTATTTCTTGAATCATCTTTAGTTGAGAAGTTATTCAATGAATATGTGTTGTAGTGATTTACCTTCTTGTACAACTATGTATATTAATACATGGTTATGGTTTACTATCTTATGAAGGAAGTCAATTTGGCTAACAATCATTTAAGATGATTTAAATATTTTTTGTTTCATGCATCAATTTTTTATTACAATTTGATACAACATCTACTAAAATGTTGAAATTCATTTTGGATTTTCCTAAATTTAAAATTATTCAATAACTAAAGGGTGTATGACTTTTTTGTACTAAATATAATGACCCTGACTCATTTTTATAATTTTTTAGTTCATTGGAATGGAACACTTTCTATGTATTCCTTAAATGCACATTATGTATTATTTTTGGTTGATAGTTTTGAATGCATATTTAAAGTATCAATCAATTTTTTTAGATATTAATTCACATAAGTATGTTAATGTGATTTTTTTATCATTATATGATTAATTCATTTATTTCCTATTGATGTATGAATTCACTTTCACATTGTGAGGACTCATTGTCATAGCGTGTATGTAAGTTTGATTAAACTATGCTTAATGATTGAATAACTCACTTAGAATTTAAAGTGTGATATTTAATTTAAATCTAGTAAATATATTGTTCAAATTCATAAGTAGAGTTACTCAATATTATAGTTGGAAATTTGTAGTGAAACCTAGACTCGAATAGTCAATTATGGAAATCTTGCATGAGGAAAATTTGATGTTTTATTATTTCAAAATGTGTAAGGATATATAATTCTTTATGTTATAAATACATATAGAGAATAATTTAAGTTTAATAGGTTATAATATATAATAGGACCTAAGTTCTCTCCTTTTCAAGTTAAGAATTTTGTGTTTGTTAACATAATGACAACAAAATCTAAATTTCTTTTCTTTCACTTAATCAATTATATGTTCATATACAACACTAGAAATGTTTAAAAAGGGTATATGGTTGCATTGGTAAAGATTAAATTTTTTTACTCATAAAAAATACAAACCATCTATCACATTCAATAAACTATTCAAGCCTTAATCAATTTAATATTAAATTCATTTTTAGTTTTTATATACGTAGCCTCATTATGACATACAATATTCTATTATATTAGGATTTGATTAATGTTTATACTCATTTTTAAAGATGGTATTCAAGACAAGTAATTAACTATTACTCATCTTGAATATGATCAGTCACTTACTTTATACTATGAAAATCATTGTAGCCTTCTTTTACATTAATGGATTGAGGTAAAGCAAGCCATTACTAATAGTAGTAACTTCTTTACTTGGGATGTAGAGTTAATATTATTCATTCATTAGTAGTGTTGTATATCCATAAAGCCTAGTAATTTGTAATGGCATACAAACATGGTAGTATAAATTAATTATGTTCCTGAATCTAAATTTTTGTTGAATTAATTTTTATTTTGTCACTTGGGAAGGACTAAGTTGATTAGTCGACTGGATTTGCATTACTCTCTTCCTTATACATATGTCATGGGAAGTATGTTAAAAGGATTATTTATTTTTATTAATTTAAATATTATTCATTTGAGGTAAAATTATTTGATAACTTATAAACATCAATTAGTATTTTTATGGCTATTTATAACATGTAGGTGTTATTGGAGGTAAAATTGTCCCAATTTGGAGTCATTAACAATTAGATTACATAATTGATTTACAATGAATAAAATGATAACTTCATGATATTATATTTAAATTTTATTATTCATTTAATATTTAAATTCTCTTTACATATTAGTTATGTACCTATTTAGGGGTAATCATGTTGAAAGGATAATAAAAGTTGATGAACACCTTTTTAATCCTAATGGTTTTTGTATTACATTTCTACTTTAGAAGAATGATAAATTAATGATTAAAGAATTAAATCATTGATTATGGGAATTATGTTAATTTATTAATATATATTTAATGGGATGATTATGTATAAAAAGGTTATATAAATGGATAGTCAAGTTACAAAAATCCACTAAGGAATAAACCACTAGTTAGATGGTGGCAATTATTTAGGTGGCATGTTTGAATCGCACCATTGATCCATAATCAAATATGTTAAGTGGTTAATTGAAATGAGAGTTTAAAAACTATTATTAGATCAATAATTAAATGTGGTATATGTTTTGGATTCTGGTTGAGGATCACTTGCCTAATGATCACAAGTAAAAATAATAGTGTTTCTTGTTTGAAACACTAACATGGAGTTCAAAATTAAAAATTATTTGAATCATTGATTTTAAAGTAATTAAATATGTGCATGTTATTATAAGAATATATTTTGAATAATAAATTACAAAATTAATGTAATATGTTAAATATAACCTTGTAAGTAAATACTTCTTGATGTGATGAATGCACTTCCTTATATTGAATCTAAGTTATTTAAAGTGTTGCCATCTCTAGTAGAACTACTTAACTATAGAAACTCAGGGCATAGATGTTCACTTGGAGTTATTATTGGAATATAAACATAATCATATGTATTTAAGGTTATATTTATCATATAATCTCATTATATGACTAGAATATTATTGGAATATACTATCATAACCCTATAATTCATGATTTTAGTAGCCTAAATTTTGGGGATTATGATATGTGGTATGATAGCATTATTTTAAATTAAAGGGAAATTTTTTGGAAATATTTTACCTAAATTTATATTAATTTTTCACAATTTCATAAGAACTAAACCAACCTTATAAATCCAAAATGACATAAGTGATTTGGTTGACATTCATGATCATAATGAGCATGCACATGTAAATATTGATACTAATCATGATAAAATAAATGTTATGGATAAGGTTAACCCTAGTAATCATATTCTAGAGGGAAAAAATGTTGTTCTCCATGAATACCTATGTATATTACTTGATATTCAAGTGAAAATTAAAGGTTATGGTCAAAGGTTAACCCATCTAGAAAATTTTTAGTAAGGTGGGCAAGAAGAAAAACCTCATGATGATAATACAAGGCAACTAGATGTTGTGGATTCCATCTTAAAGGATCTCAAGAAGCTTCCTAATCTCATGTTCTATGGTGGAGATACTAGGGATGTTATTGAGGTATGGATGATTAATTTTTAGAAATATTTCACTTTGCATAATATGGATGCAGACATAAAATCTCACACCAGAGCTTACCAATTGTTAGGTGATGTTTCCTTGTGGTGTAACCACTTGTGTGCTCTAGGATTCTATGAATCTTTAATGGGAAAAATTTGAGAGATATTTTAGGAAAATATACATAAATAGTATCTATTAAGATAAATAAATCATAAAATTCAAATTGGTCAAACAAGGAGCCATGATGGTTTCAGAATATGAAAATAAGTTTTTAGTTCTCCTGTCACATGTGAATTACATGTAGGATGAGGAAATAAAGGTTACCAAATTTAAGTTGGGATTGAACTACGTGGTCATGCATTATGTAAAAATTAATAACATGAGGATATTATATTTTAATCTAAAATAAAAACATGTTGAAGAAAAGAGAAGTCTCACCAAAAGGTAATGCAATATTATAAGAACAACAAGATGCAAAATAAGTCTAAGTACATAATCCATCATGTGAGCTAAAATATCAAGAAAAGTGATCAAAATAATATTTTTATAAATAATAAAATATATACATAATTTTTTAGAACAAAAACAAAGGTTAAAAACCTCACTTCTTTTCCAAGAAGAGTGTTGAAAACAACAATCATCAATGTAAGAGATTTTGTGGACCTACAAAAATAGCTAACATAACACCTTTAACACCTAAAATTGATGTGACATGTCGGGAATGTGGTGATGAATATTATAGATCAAATTTTCACCCTTGAGAGGGTAAATCAATCCCTTTCCACTTGATCTATGCAATGGTATTGATACTAGATTGTGGGTGACCTTCAAGTTGATCAAACCTCTAAATTTTGGGCTAGATCCCAGGTACAACACCTAAACTAACAACTATACTACTTTCTTGACTTGTAAAAGGGAAATAATAATAATAATAATAATAATAATAATAATTAAAAAAAAACTTATAGGTGATCCATAAAATATGAGGTCCTCAGCTTGTAAAGAATGCATAATGAAATACTAAGTTACAATCTAATTATGTTATTTAAAAATAGTCCCTATCACACTAATTCTTCAATATGAAGGCTATGAAATTTTAAATATCCTAAGATCATCCAAGTGGTGATTAAAAAAAATACTAATGACTTATCTATTATCTAACTACAGAAACTAGGTATAAAATTTCCTATGACCGATGAATAAAGACAAACTTACATAGAGGCATGAACATGAAGGAAAAATGAAAGGAAGCACACTTAACATCACTAATAATTCATAAAAATAAACCATTCAAGTTAATTTTATGCAAGTTTAATATATAATATATAGCTTGAATTGATTCCAATATGCAAGTATAATACTTAATTTTGGTAGGGATTCACCATAAGTAATGCCAGTATCATTTGCAAAGTCAAACAAGGTTGCATATATAGGAAAATGTGTGTGTGTGTGTGTGAGAGAGAGAGAGAGAGAGAGAGAGAGAGAGAGAGAGAGAGAGAGAGAGAGAGAGAGAGAGAGAGAGAGAGAGAGAGAGAGAGAGAGAGAGAGAGAGAGAGAGAGAGAGAGAGAGAGAGAGAGAGAGAGAGAGAGAGAGAGAGAGAGAGAGAGAGAGAGAGAGAGAGAGAGAGATATAATATCATGTAAAAGTATCATCCATCATGTAGGTAGTTTAAATACAATATATTATAAATAAAATAGTCTTGAAGGTTTTATTTAACATGTATACACTTGTTCAATGATGTCCTTCTTCAAATTTGAATTGGATGTAACTTAGGCAATTTTGAGTTCTTGAATCTAACTCCTTATTTTTGAAACTTCACCTTAATTCCTATAAGGATATTTAAAAATTATATAACTAACCTATGGCATGATTGAGGGTTTCTACACCATTCTTTTACAAAATTTTTAACTTTTTATTTTGTCTTCAAAAGCATGAAATTTTCACTAGCTCTCTTTGGGATCAAATGCTTCAAGTTTGGTTTTCAACTTCATGAATAAAATATATATTCATTAATAAATTATAATTACCTTATAAACTTGTATTAATCCATCTTAGTGCCTCAAATAATTTCTATCACTCCATTTTACACCCAAAACTCTCACTTGCCTTCATTTCTTTGTAGCCCTCAAAATATACAAAGCTCATTATGGAGGGAAACATACATATGCTCCTAATAAAATAAGAATGTATTTAAGTACCTATTATTTTATTAAATACATATAAAAATTTTCATTACTTGACCCTGAGTGAAAGTATACTTATTTCACCTGTTCCTCTCTCTAATTAGCCCTCAATTAGGTCTCTAGGCCTAGAAAATTGATATTTGGATCTAATGATGTCCCACATGTGTGAAACCTACATTAAAATTTTAATTAAATTTAAATACCAATTAAAAATTTTACATGTAAAATTTTAGGGTCTATAAATTTGTACAGATGGGTGAACTAAGAAATGGTCAAAACCCTAGCTTAGGAGCATGCTCATGCTTAAGAGGAAATTTGAGTGATTTTCCAAGGAATTGAAAGGTTCTAATACTTGATTTTTATTTTTTAGTTTTTGAAAAATCATAATACAATTAAATATTTTATAATAAATCCCTCTAAGAGTAATTTAGAGGCTTTCAATTGAGCCTCTTGGCTAGCAAAATAGTACATTCACCCTTATATGCCTAAATTGTTGACTTGAGGAGTGTATAAACTACCTTAAGAGACCTGTAAAGGTGTGTATATGATTATTTAACCTTTTCAATATATTTTTAGTACTCTTTATCTAATTTTAATACCATTCCTTACCCTATTTGTTCAAAAATAAGTCTACAACCATGCTTTTAGGCCAATTTTGTATAGTGTACTTTCCACATGTACCATCAAGTATGTTTTTCATGTGTCCATAGGAGTTATGAGAATAAATATAGTAATTTAAAATTAAATATAGTCCATTTTAAATCATTTAACCCATATTTTTTCTCATTGGGTCTTCCAGGATTATTTAACAAGGGTTTTATGTACTTACCATCTTAACGATGGTTCATAAAGCAGTGGGACTTAATCCAAAAGAAAATTATATAATATGGGAGTAGGTAGATACACAAAATATTCCATGATATTTTACTCCCATGAAAATCCTTTTTACACTTCTAAGCAAAAGAAGATACCCCTCAAGCTCCTTCATAAGACAAACATAAGGTTTGGAGAGATTTCCAATCTTAGGGATGGTTCATACAAGTGTGGGGTTGAAAATTCAAAAAAATGATAATGATTTGAATTTATAAACTTCATTAATCCCATACAATAACCTATTTACACCATGTAACTAATCCAAGGAGTTTTGATCATTCAAAAAATGGCCTCCTAGGTTGATTGACTATGTGAGGACTAAGTGTTATGGTTTTGGGTGCAAAATCCTTCAAAATTCAAGTTTTTTATTAATAATTAAAATAACCTCTAAAAACTTATTATACAAATTTTAATGTGATTTTATTTAAATTTTTATATCTCAATGTGCTTAGGTTTTGGTCTCCTTGATTGTAGCAGACCTTTGAGGGTTTTAGGCCTATAGGTCACTTTTAGCCCTCAGTCCTATTTTTGCCTTTTCATCCTTCATTAAATACTCCATATTTAATGATAATATTTTAATTTTTTTAATATAACCTTAAATTGTGGTACTAATTCTCATTTACCTCACTAATTGTCTTTATCAAGTGTGTCTTCAAATAGACCTTAGGTCACTGTTTTGGGTTTCCTAGTTGTAACCTAAGAATGGACCTTCACAAATGAGTCTTAGCATTTCAATGACCCAAACCAATACTATAAAGTCAAATTAATGTTTCTTCTAATCTATCCAAAAATACCTTTACCTCATTAAACATTCATAATATTACCTTATATGTTTATACATAGGCTTATGTATGAGATTTTAGGATTATTAGACCTAATTTAACCTTTTGTTTCCTTTAGTGGCATCAGTAATTTTATGAACTCTTTTTAATCTTAGTAGATAGGTTTTTTAATTTTATATTATTATATAATTCTTGTATTGAGTCATATTGAGTTCACATAATATTCTTCATCCTAGATTTAACTTTTGGCTCAAAATGTGGAACTAGAGGTCTAAAACCTGTAGGTCTACATTTGATTTGAAGAGACTATTGACAACCTATTTATTGATTTATTATAACTCCATGAATATATCATGATCATGTCCCTTTATCTCTCTCTTGATTTCAATGTGCCTATGTACTTCATTCAAACACCCTATAGTTCAAAGTTTGTTCCCTTTTGTATACACATCCCTGTAGCTAAGGTCACTTCATTCAAAAGAGTCAAGTATGAATATTGAAACATATGCATTAATTAATAATATTAATATTGATTTTGTGAGGCTCTTCAAGACTATATATGTGTTTTAAAGCTTACATCATGTTTGTCTGACTTATGCATCTTTTTTATGAGGTTTATGAACCATGAATGTCCACCTATAGGTCTACAGACTTATGGGTGGACAAAATATATCTTGGTATTATTTGAGAGTGAATCTTAGAGATTAATTTAATTCATGTATATTCATCTCAATACCAATTCTATATAAAAATCATTATTGACCTCTTCATTTCAATTTGGGACAAAGTTTGGCAATTAGGCCTGTAGGAGGCTATTCATATACTACACCATGCTTCAATAGAATAAGAACTATGATACCATGGGTTATATTAAAGGAATAAATATTTCAATTTGATGACACATGGATTATTTTAAATCTATATGTATATCATGAATGATAAATCAACTTGATAACTTTTGGAGATGATAACACCCAATATCAAATCGAAACATCCTTGCAACTGAGATGGTAATGTTAAGACATACATGAGGCACTAGTTTTTTGATAAATTCATATTATAAATCTAAGGTAATTAATGAAATTAACATAAAAATGGTCCATTTTATCCCTAAAATCACCTCATAAAATCCATTTTCTTCCATCAAACTTTGAAGTGAATAAATAGAGGCAAACTTAGACATTGCTTGGATGAGTAAGACATAATGACCATCTTACACTCTTACAATTATTCATAGAGTTAAGGGGCTTAACCAAGAGAACAATTAAATAAAGTGTAATTTCATAATGACCCCTACTATTCCTAATTTTTGAGCTTGTAAATCTATTTATCTTGCTTGTACCAACTGAAAGTCAAACTACCTTCTAGAGCTACCAAGGAGAATAATGGGGAAGATGAGTTAATATTTGAGTTGTTTGAGTTTCAAACCTATTAAAATGCATGGATTTGAACCTATACAGTCTCGAGGAAGTTTTAAGAGTGATTGGAAGTGATCTTATCTCTTTAAATATATGGATTTCTATAAAATCATCCTTTTTTATGTTAGCCAAATTTTGGCTACAAATAACCATTTCCACAAGGATTGTCCTAAAATGCAAGGAAAACACAAGGTCTATGTAGCTATAGAAAATATAAATACATAATTACAATCCACTCTAATTTAAACCTAAGGCATAATTTCATGTTTTTATTTCACAAATTTAATTTATTAAGGAGAAACAAATAATTTTATTTCACTTACAAGTGCTTTAAAATGTAGAACTAAAATTTTTATGCTTAGAGAAGGATGGGAGTTAAAATTTTGCACCAAGAAAAAGGTGGTTATTTAAAAATGTATTAAACAATCTGATCTTGATTTAGAATTTTTTAGGAAATTTTTAATTCTATTTATTTCCCATCTTAGATCCCATGAGTTTATCTTAGGTATTGATTTGTTACAAAAGCATCAAGCCAAACTCAATTGATATAATAAAAAGATACAATGTTTATATGAATATGGTAAACCTATAATAATCAAAGGAATAATTAAGCCCTTAACTCAAAGGATAATTTTATCTTTAAAACTAAAAAGAGATATAATAAAATGATTCCATGTTTATGTTATCAATTTAAATGAATTTTTAAAAGAGACTAAGTCTATTATTCAAGAATATCATATCTTGGATGAATTTAATAATTTATTCTATAAAGGGATACTAGGATTTCCTCCTAAAAGAGAATTTAATTTTGTAATTGATATAATGTTTGGAGATACACATGCATCAAAAACACCTTACCAAATGAATGTAGTAGATCTAAGATAACTTAAGGTTTATCTACAAGAAATTTTGGATAAGGAGATGATATGACTTTGTGTCTCACCCTGGGGAGCTTTAGTAGTCTTTGTTAAAAATAAATATAGGACTCTTAGACTTTGCATTAACTATCATATTATAAATAAAGTCACTATCAAAAACAAGTATCCTATTCCAAGGATATATGATATCCTTGATAAAATGAGAGGAGAAACTATATTTTTAAAGATATATATTCATTTGGGGTATCACCAAATCTGTATCAAATAAGAGGTTGTTCATAAAATTATGGACACTAGAGTTTGTAGTTATGCCTAACCAATGCACCATATGCTTTCATGAATTTAATAATTAGTGTTTTTCAAGATTTCTTTGATAAATTTATCCTATTTTTCTAGTATGACATTTTAATTCACTCAAGTAATGAACACAAACATGAACACCACTTAAGAATGGTGTTACAAATATTGAGCCAACACAAGCTATTTAGTAAGCTATCTAAGTGTTCTTTCTTTCAAAAATAAATTCACTATTTAAGGCACATAATTTCTTATGATGACCTTGTAGTAAACCTTGTAAATATTTTATCCATTAATTAATGGAAAAATACAAATAATGTACATGAAGCATGAAGCTACATGGGAATAGTTAGTTATTATCAGATGTTTATGCATGATTTTTTAAAGATTGCTAATCCTATAACTTCCTTACAAAGGAAGGGAAATAAATTTGATTGGTCTCCAAAGTGTGAATAATATTTTTATAATCTATAATATTTTATAACTTTATATCTTATTTTGGTCATTCCAAACAATAATTATAAGTTTAAAGTATGAGATGATGCTTGTAATGGTGTTATTGGTGTTGTTCTAAATCAAGTTGGCAAGGTAGTTGCATGTGAGTCTTAGAATCTAAAAAATCATAAACATAACTAACCAAATCATAATTTGGATTTAATTTATATTATCTATACTTAAGTGGTGGAGTCATTCCCTATTTAGAAATCATTTAAAAATAAAGTATGACCATAGAAGTCTTGTGAACCTGTTTGCTCAAGATGAGCTGAATTCAAGGAAAATAAGATGATTAGAATTTATCAATAATTTTGATATTGATATTGATTATGTTAAAGGAGATAAAATGATATTATAAAATTATCTATGTAGGATAATATAAATTAATTCTATCTCCATTATGAAATCAAAATTTAGGAAATATGTGTTGTAATAAAAAATAAACCCAAAATTCTTAAAAATCTACACTGAATTAGGATAAAAAAAGTCTAATTTTGATTTTTATATGGACCTAAAGGTTCTATTAAAACATAAATGTAGAATTTATATTCTGAACTCAAGGAATTTAAAATAAAAAATCTTGAATAAAGTGCATGTGGCACCTCATTTTACCCATCTGAGTGTCACAAAAATGACATGGTAGATGAAAAAGCTATATTTTTTGACATGCATGAAAAAATATGTGGTTAAATTTGTGGAAAAATGTTTGGAATGATAGTGTGTTAATGCTAAGAATTTCCATCTTAGATGATTGATTTATCCACATATAACTCTTTAATGGAAATGGGTTGTGATATCAATGGATTTTATCACAGAATTGCCTAAATATCAAAGTAGTCATGACTCAATCCTAGTTGTGATTGATAAATTCCCAAATGTTATTCACTTCATATCATCAAACATTATGAATGATTATTTTATATTTGGAAAAATATTTTAAAAATAAGTGGTTCATCTTCATGCTATACTAGAAGTGATTATCTCTAATAGAGATAAGATGTTCACTTCCATATTTTTTTAGACTTTGATGGTTGCATTTGGTAATAAACTAAATTTTAGTTCAAAACACCCATAAATAGATGTTCAAACTAAATAGATGAATATGTTTTTGAAGACATTATAATAATGTATGCCACAAATTAAAAATACAAGTGGGAATATTACCTCTACTTGGTGGAATTTTCCTACAATAATAATTAGCATTCAGTAACCAAGATGAAATCTTTTGAAGGCTTGTATGGGAGAAAGTGAATAACTCCCTTAGGCTATAAAATTTTGGAAAACCAAGTGTTTTAAAGACCAAAAAAATTGCACAATTTTTATAAGTAAATGGTTTCCATTATCTAAATATTAAAGGTTGCCTTTGATTGGAAGAAGAGTTATGATAATATGAAAAGATCACATAGAGAATTAATTTTTTTTGATAAAGTAATTCTAAGGGTAAAACCCCCAAAAACCTAAATAAAGTTTGGAAAGTAATCTAAACTTTCCCCACACTTTTTCAATCCTTTCAGCATAGTGTAAAAGATCATCCTAATGGCTTATCACCTAGATCTTCCTCCTTATCTATCTATAATACATGGTGTTTTTCATGCAGCCTTGTTAAATAAATTTGTTCTAGATACACTTAATATTATGAATTATAATAATGTTTAGGTGGTGAATAATTAAATAATTAAATTGGTTCCCATCAAGATTCCATCTTGGTAAAACATTAATTTGAGAAACATAGAATTTTAGCAAGTTCAGATCCAATAGGACTAGATGGGTGAAAGAAGTTATACCTTATAAAATGAAAATATTTTATGGTGGAACTATCCTCACTTAATATAGGCTTTGAGGATGGTACTATTATTTAGGGATGGTGGATGTCATGACCACACATACTTAAAATTATGATTTACATTATTATTTAAGTTGTTATGTTGTGACTACTATTGAACCGAGACACATTTTATAGTTTTTAATATATTGAGATGTTTTAAACTTATTAAATTGGTTTAATCAAATTATATATTTAATTGATATATATATATATATATATAAGGCATGTACTACTAATATCTCTCTTTGGATATATATAAGTGTTACCTCTGTATGAGTTAGGTTGGAAAGCAGACCATGATGTTCAATGTAAAAATTAATGTAAAAATTCATAATTTACTATGTAATATGAATGTTATCCTAACCTAAACCATGAACCTTTTTTAAATCTCAATATTTTCATGTGATGTGTTTTCCTAGATAATCTACAATCCACTTTAATTATTGGTTGATTGTGCTTCTTTATATTTGGTAGTTTTGGTTTTATTTCTTGGTATTGATAAAGTAATATAGTTGGTCATGGGTCAATAATTATCTTATTATGACACCAATGATCTAAGACATGAATATAACTTGTGATAAAGTTCAAATTTTATTTATCATTTGTATACAAAGGTTGTAAATCATTTGGACCTCTAACATTTTTTGAAATCCATTTGATTTATAGTCAATAGTCACTAAGACTAGCACAAGGTGTAGTAGGCCATATAACAAGGCCATGTCATATGATTGTGTTTTTCAATAATAATTAGACACAAGACCTTAGCATTAAGGTTTATGACATTTTGGGCCACTGTGAACATGGGTAGCTTCAATAATAATGATATTGTAAATTGACTTGCATTAGGAAACCTAATCATAAATTAGGGTTTCATTTAGAAGGATCTAAAATGGAATTCAATGGATTTGAGGAAATAAATGGTTTTTTCATGGAATTCACTTAGTTATGCATGAAGACCAATGATGGTTTGAACTTATTAATGTGCATATAGAACAAATTGATATGGTATCATTGGTTGTTATTGTGTACGCAATTGAAGTCATAGTTGGTAGAAAGAATGGATTTATCCTAGTTGGAAATTTTGTGGGTATGGATGGAAAGTGCTTAAATATACTATTTATGGTGGGAAGAAAAACATAGTGAGGTTTGGATAGAAAGAAATGAAGAAAAGGTCAAACAAATGCTAGTTGGTCATAGTATTCTTTTGAAAATAAGTGTTTGTTGGATTTTAATAAAAGTTAAAATATAGGTTTTACTTTATTAAATGTGTGTTATGGTTTGGAATTATTATGAGAATGTTCTTGTAAGACCTAAAATTATTTTAATACATGGCCAATGAAATTCTATTTTAGAGGCTATGGAGTTAAATTTCACCATTAGATGGCATACAAATGAACTGTGGAAATATGATTTATTCTTAGATGTTGTGTATGACTATGTATGGGTTATTATTATAATTGTAAAATTTGGGTTTATTTTTGTAGATGATATTCTATGATTATGTATCACCTCAGTCTTGTACACTTGTAAAACTCATGACCCTAGCTATTCCTCTTAGTTCTACACATGCCTTACTTTTACAAGCCCGCGTCTACTTTATCTTATGACCCTTGGAATATATTTTAGTCTGACCAGCCTTATATTGATGAAAAAGACATCCCATATTTCCTATAATTCTTTAAATGTAATTATATTACACCTCTATAAGTGTTGAGATTGAGCATGCTCTCCTTATCCCTAAACACTACTGTCCAAGTCAGAGAGTAACATTGACATTACCATCCTCACCCAACACAAATGTATAATGCCATAAAGTTGTTTAATTTTCAAATTAAATGTATTACAATGGTTGGACTAAGTGATTTAATGTGAGTTATATCTTGATAGGATTAGTATAAATTTAATATAAACCCTCATTCATTCACGACCTATGAAACCTAGAATTCAAACTAAAAGAGCACTCAATAAGTACTCAAGTCACCAAAATATTTCCTTTTTTACCATATTCTAATATCACTCAAAATAATGACCCAAATATAGGTATGCATTACTAAAGGAGTAGTCATAAGTTCATATCTACCAACTTACAATCTAGGTCACTATTGTACTTTCTTTACACATTGTATGATTCACACACAAGACAAAAAATAGGGGATAATTACTTGAGTTTGATGCCCTCTTATAGAGTATTAGATATATAGGTGGAACCCTTTGATAATTAGGTCATTTCAAGTTATCTTGAAACCATATGCCCGCTAACCCATTTTTCCCAAGGTCACATTGAAGATGAAAAGATAGGATTTTTCCATTTGATGAGGAGTGATAGTCCATGGCCTAGTTCTAAATGAACTAGAGTGAAGGTAAATCCAAACCTATAAATATCTATGTGGTCACATATTATTTTAGTGAGTATTATATATAGTACATTAACATTAAATCCATACTCTAGAATCAATACAACTATCCTAGGTTGATGTGTCTATAGAGCCAGAGGCACCCGATTCAAAATTTGGTAATTGTTCTATTATTATCTTCCTATTTGATTTTTGCATGTACTATATGTTGGGGATCTAGAACAACAAACATGCTCTGATACCACTTGTTGGGAGAGGGTGTACACCGGAAGCACACAATTTGATTACTAATACCAAGCAACTTAATATGCGGAAATTACCCAGATTCACCAAGTAACTAGAATTCAGAATAACACAGCATATGAGAGACAATACCAAATTGTATTAACACTTTATACAGAAAAGAATACAATAAAGAAGATGCCACTTCTTCTCCACCACCTTACAGAGATTTCCCACGCCTCAAGTGAACAGTAATTCTTCTCCCCAAAGCTCTCCCTCTCACAGGTCCCAACACCCAACTCAAATACAGAGTTGGTGTTCACCTCCCGTGCTCCACGCACACCACAAGTGCTCCACGCACTCCACAAGCACTCCACGTGCTCCACAAGTACTCAAGGTACTTCAAGTAGATCTCCCATGAATCTGCAACAACCTGCAATTCAACAGACCATACTTATGGAAGGAACTCCCTTGCCTTCCTCTTGCTCTATTCGAGTACACGCCTGTACTCCAAGTAGATCATGCCTGATACTGCTCCCTGTTGTGTTGCTGTCTGTATGACCTTGCACACCTGCAAATCAAGCAATGGTTCCAATCACCTGTGAACCTCAACCTTGCACACACATACACCTGCAAATCAACGATCTTACTTATTGAAGAACCCAGCTGGCTCTCCAATCCAGCACCAACACACCTGGTACTGTGGCACTAGGAGGAACGCACCATAGCTCTACCTCACACACAGAAGGAGCTTATAATTATGCTCTCTTACTCCCTAGCACACTTTTACAATACAACCATGAGTCTATTATATAGATCTCATCCAAATAATGACTAGACATCTAATTACAATAATTAGATCCGCAGCTATGAGTCTAAAATTAGCGCTCATCATGCAAACTCTTGGTTCGTTAGTTCACTGCCCGTAAATAACTCATAGTCGAACTACACAGGCGACCGACGTCGGTCCCTGTCCGCCTGGGGTCGCCGACGCCGGCCGATATATGACCGACGTCGGTTGCCTTCCTGTCTCACCCTGCCGACACCGGTTGGCCAGACCAACGCCAAACACTTCTGACACTCAGCAACTCATTTTGCAACCTCCTCCATGTCTGCATCAGTGAAGCTTTTAGCTCCACAATCCTAACAATCTCCCACTTGGAGATAAACAGCTGCACTGTACCTGTACCTGTACTCTGTCTAATCTATTTCCTGGTTTGTATCCCTCTTCAAGCTCCCACCTGAAGACAACCCACCACACAACCCGTGGTGTACCACCTGTCATCCGAGTAACCTGCCACATCCGAACCTACAAATACATGTAGTGAAGTCCTGACCCTGCATAGCAACACCTGCTGCCGGTCCCTCTCAGAAAACCTGAGAATCCACTTCCACGAATTGGCTCCTAACTCTCTGACAGCTCCCACTGCATGGGAATACTCAGGTCTATACCAGACCTCATGTGATTTCGGACACTGTACCTGTCCAGCCCTTAGTGTGCTCCGGTTCTGTATCCCGAACCTCGCCAACACCTGATTCACATCAGCTCCCACTCGAGACAAAATCAACCTGTGATCTCCATGCCTCCCATGTCAAAGAATTCTGCTGCTCCAAACTCCTCATGACATGCCACTGAACTAATCTTACCCTTAGCTCAGCAAAACCCTGTATGTACTAACCCTGCTAGCAAATATACCATCCACATACAGCAACAGAATGATGTCGCGACTCATCATCCCCCTGGTAAGACAAAACCACAGTAGTTACCTGACACTGACTGAAGCCATGCTTCGTCCTCCACCTATCAAAACCTGGTACCACTGTCCTACAGCTCCACAAGATCATATACCTGATCTTTCGTCTCATGTGTCCATTCTCTCCATTCTTCTACTAAGGTATCCATTCGTCTCTGTGCTTTTATACCTGCTGGCATCTCTACCAAGACACACCTGTCTGGTTCTCCTCCAAGGAATCACATCCTCATCCATGCCAAGCTCACACCTGTATCCTGGATCCTTCCTGCTCTACAATCAGCAACAAGTATAAAGAAGAGGAACAATGAATTTGAGGGCCTACTTACGCCTTCAGTCCTCTGTATGGGTGTTTGAGACTCCTTGACAGCTTGCTGTCCACCCAAAATTCGTTACAGTGACCGACCTCGGTCACTCCACAGTCTGCATCTGACCGACGTCGGTTCCATGCGTCTGTACCTGACTACCAACCTACCTGCGCTGGTGTCCCTGCTGCCGATGTCGGTCCTGATAACCGACATCGGTCTTACATACTGCCGATGTCGGTCCCATGACCGACATCGGTCTTACCCTGCCCGACATCGCCGGCTTCGGTCTGCACATGACCGACCTCGGCACCTGTCTGTTCGACACCGGTCCCTCATGACCGACATCGGTACCTGTGTTTTCCTGTGAGTGATGACTTTTTACCCGCGAGCTTCTTTGAATCAAAATCCATGTCCAAACTGCCCTGCTCAGAAGTATCCAGCCACATCCACTGGGTTCTGTCTGCCATCTCCTCCATAAACACCAAGGCTTTCCAGTTCTTAAGCCTGTCAAATATATCTGTCTTCCGCTTAAGAACATGCATCTCCTTCCTGCTCATGTGACCAAGCCTACGAAGCCACGTCTCCGCAACAAAAGAAGAATCAGTAATATAAACAAGTAGATAAAGGATACCTGTTTTCTTACCATCAGCTAATTCAAGTGCATCCGTTGTGAGAGTTCTTGTGCATCTCTCATCACCCAATATTTCTGAAGAAATTAGCCATATCTCCAAACCTGGGACCTGCATGACCTTCATCAACACCTGTGTGTTGGCCGCCTGCAATTTCAGCTTCACTTTGCCTTTGCCAACAATCTGACAAGGCTTACCAGCTCCTCTACCTGGAACTGCATGGAAAGAGGCAACCGAATCTTTTATCCAAGATTCAACTTTATCCAAGAAACCTGCAAACACATCCTGTGCAACAATACCTGCTACATCTGTATCTTTAGTTTCTTCATGCTGATCTGTTACCAACCAACAATAATCTTTTACCTGCTCTTTCTTTCCATAGGACCGTGAGTGACCATCTGTGCTTTTCAACTCCTCCATTCTTAGCTTACTTTGATCTGCAGTTGCTCTACTCCCACTCGATCAGAAACCCCTGAGAGTGACCTGTAACCAAACACAAACCCTGCTTCCTCCAACCTCAGCTCAGATACCACCTGTTGGTATCAAGCTCAAGAACCTACAACCAAGGCTCTGATACCACTTGTTGGGGATCTAGAACAACAAACATGCTCTGATACCACTTGTTGGGAGAGGGTGTACACCGGAAGCACACAATTTGATTACTAATACCAAGCAACTTAATATGCGGAAATTACCCAGATTCACCAAGTAACTAGAATTCAGAATAACACAGCATATGAGAGACAATACCAAATTGTATTAACACTTTATACAGAAAAGAATACAATAAAGAAGATGCCACTTCTTCTCCACCACCTTACAGAGATTTCCCACGCCTCAAGTGAACAGTAATTCTTCTCCCCAAAGCTCTCCCTCTCACAGGTCCCAACACCCAACTCAAATACAGAGTTGGTGTTCACCTCCCGTGCTCCACGCACACCACAAGTGCTCCACGCACTCCACAAGCACTCCACGTGCTCCACAAGTACTCAAGGTACTTCAAGTAGATCTCCCATGAATCTGCAATAACCTGCAATTCAACAGACCATACTTATGGAAGGAACTCCCTTGCCTTCCTCTTGCTCTATCCGAGTACACGCCTGTACTCCAAGTAGATCATGCCTGATACTGCTCCCTGTTGTGTTGCTGTCTATATGACCTTGCACACCTGCAAATCAAGCAATGGTTCCAATCACCTGTGAACCTCAACCTTGCACACACATACACCTGCAGATCAACGATCTTACTTATTGAAGAACCCAACTGGCTCTCCAATCTAGCACCAACACACCTGGTACTGTGGCACTAGGAGGAACGCACCATAGCTCTACCTCACACACAGAAGGAGCTTATAATTATGCTCTCTTACTCCCTAGCACACTTTTACAATACAACCATGAGTCTATTATATAGATCTCATCCAAACAATGACTAGACATCTAATTACAATAATTAGATCCGCAGCTATGAGTCTAAAATTAGCGCTCATCATGCAAACTCTTGGTTCGTTAGTTCACTGCCCGTAAATAACTCACAGTCAAACTACACAGGCGACCGACGTCGGTCCCTGTCTGCCTGGGGTCGCCGATGCCGGCCGATATATGACCGACGTCGGTTGCCTTCCTGTCTCACCCTGCCGACGCCGGTTGGCCAGACCAACGCCAAACACTTCTGACACTCAGCAACTCATTCTGCAACCTCCTCCATGTCTGCATCAGTGAAGCTTTTAGCTCCACAATCCTAACACTATATCTAGAACTATATTAGAATAAAATACAACTAACTAATTTCTTTTATATCATTTATATATCTGGCATAGCTATACTTTACATTAATAACCTATCTTAGTTTTATAAATTTAGCATATGGTACATCTAAGTTTAACACATTAATTGGCTTGTTATAGATTTGATATTCACCCTTGTGCCATATCATTTATATATCCTTAACTTTAACCACTAAAATAGGTTCCACATCCAAATTAGGGTTAAACATTTGGTGAACCCAATCTTTGAGCATCATTGTTGAATAAGCATTATCTTGTAGATGTTTATCTCCTACCTTATCCTAACATTTAAGTTCTTTCTCTTATTTATCATGGATGACATTGATTTATTTTATGATTATGACCATGAATCCATTCAACAATATCTCCAAATAGGGATCAAAATACATTACTCTTGTCTTCCTCCAAGTACTAAGGCAAACAATATAAAAGCCTTGAATGGTGGTAGCTATTATCTCTCTAATCAGGTCCATTCTCCTATATTTTTATGACATGATGTGATCCATCCCAAGGAGGATATAAATCATATTCCCTTTCCTTATATACTAAAATTTATCTCCCATGGATATAAGGTACATTCATTTAACCATGATAATTTCTATCGAATCCATAAGCAAATAATATAGGATTTAAAAATCATTAGTAAAGGGGATATTCCTTCAAATTTATTAATTAAAACCCTCCTATTCACACATTTCAAAACATTATCCCCCTTATTAAGGTTAATATTCATTCTTGGATTTCATTTTATATTGAAAATTTTCAAAAGGTTAACCAAGAAATTATGGCATCTTTATCAAGTCACATAAACCATCAAGGAAAATGAAGCATACTACACCTATAAAATATTACAAACATATGATGTAAAACTTTTTGATATGGAAATGGTCAAGGAATCGTGTTATTTAGATACTTAAAAAACCTCAAGTATAATATTGTATAATTTTTCACTCAATATTTTCTCAAATATGGCTATCAAAGATAAGGATTGGGAAACCATGAACAAGGTATAACCCATATTATAAGTCTATAGCGTAATCCAAATCAAAAAGTCTTGGGGTATTCAAAAATAATCATGGAATATCAATAACCTATCAATAAATTAAACATTTAGGTACACATAGATGCACATAAAAATTATAAATCATCACAAGGGGAACTAATATTACAAAAATTCTAAGAGAATCAAGCATTCAACCTTAATTTGGTGATCCATCCTCCTGGTATGACAAAATTTGATAAAGGAAAAGGTAACATAACAAAAATTAATGATCATATATATGTTCATCCCTATATACATGTCTCTTATTTGAAGACATTGGATCAACCATATGAGAACCCAATTTCATTAAGTCACATCTATTATGTGAAGTTTTCTCAAATGACTTCAAAACAAATTTTAAAAATAACATCATAATAAGATGACACCAATAATCTTTTATCCATGTTACTTGAGTATAAAATGATTAATTTTCCTTATACTTAGCATATATTAGACAATCACATTATTCCTCAATAAGTATTTTCATATTATAATTACCATCAGATCATAGGTCAAAATACAAGTCAATGTGTGGCTTTGAAGGCCAAAATTCAAGAATACAAGAGTATAGGACAAGTAAATTTTTTTACCCAAAATAAAGTAGGTAAAATAATTCACATCTTCCTAAATAAACCCAACCTTTAAGTACACCTACAAGTGGAAATATAACAGTGTATGTAAATATTTATGGGTTATGCTGTACTTATATTCCAATTAACATAGGATGAGACTCACTCTATAGCAATATACTTTTTGAACAAATGGAATGTCATATAGATTAACTCAAGAAATATCCATTAATACAAACTTTTTGGGATAAATAATTTTACCTATATCATGTGGACCAAATATTTTATATTCTATGATATAGGTAATAAATCTAAAGCTAAATTTCACCTTATATCTAGGTCGGTCTTGGTTGGCCAATATGGAAGAAAAAATTGATATGAAAAATAGGTGTATTATATTTAAATTTCAAGATATAAAAAACATGTGCCACTTGATGGGTATAATGATACATATGTGATAATAACATATGGAATACATTTACCAAAATACATCACAAGATGTCGTATAAATAACCAAATCAAATTACTAGATAGTCATTTACATTCAGATTGGGAAAATGGTTAGTTATTTACATTAAAATTGGGGAAATGGATATTTTTTCCATTTTAAAAATTCTATTCCAAAAATACCAAAAAAATAAAAATACATTCAAAAATCCAAAAATGCTTTCAGCACTTGCATGTTCTATTGGTTCCTTTGCAACTATATGTTAGTTCTATGTTGAGGACTAGCACATACTTTTAATCCTAAATACATATATGAAAGAATACACACATACATGATAAAATTATGCATTTTGTTATTTATCCCTAATCACATCATTAGGACATTGGGGGTATCCATATTTTATGATCTTGCTATACACAGGGTATAAGATTCAATGATCACTCTACAGTATCATGTTTAAGATTACATATGTACTTACACATGTGTACTATCAATGATTATAGATTACATAAGGTAATTTATATGATATATAATTGATATTTTTTGATAACATGTTTGATCCATGTGCCATGATGACATGTTTATGTTGGTTGCTTATGCTTTTCCTTTACACACTTCCTTGAGTGTTTTTCCTTGTTATTGTCTTTCTTTTTCAAACATTTAAATATGATCCATTGTATTCATCCCCTATACCTATTATTTCCTTATTATTCATTTAAATATGTCATTACATGTTATTGATATTTTAATATGTTATTATTTTCCTTTATGGACATTTGACTATGTTATGTCTATTCAATTCACAACATTTGAATATGGCCCTTATTTCCAATCTCCTTGGACCATTACCTTTTAACTTGATTTTGAGTGCTCTTATGTGTGTGTGCTTGTTTTATTGTTGATATTGTACTATTATTATCTATACATTTCCATGATATTTATCATGCATATTAGGCTTATGTTTTATCACATTGGTTATATATGCTTAAATGTTACATCTACATAGACATATTTCCATTTATATGCTAAATGGTTACATTCATAGATTCACAATTGTTTTACACTTTTGATGTGAGATAATTATTAGGTATTATATTTACCTCACCTTAAAATTGGGTAATATCAGTGGGGTCATGTCATGATGACATGGTTTCCACACTTTTCATAGTTTCCAGATTGTAGTGGGGCATTCTTTGGAAGCATGTTCTCCACACTCACATAGTGTTTGGTACTTACACTAGTTTATAGATTTAGTGAGGGAACATCATGGTGACATGGATTCCACACAATCAAAATTTTTAGATTATAATGGGGATATGATTTGTAATCATGTTCTCCATATTCATTCACTATGGTACTTATAATTCACTGATTTAGTGGGGATATGCTTTAGAAACATGTTCTCCACACCTAATTGTTTTTTATCATCTCCAATTTATAGTGGGGGAATGTTTGGAAACATATCCTATAGATTCATACTTATAGCAGTTTCATATTTCTCCAAATATAGTGGGGGCATGCTTTGGAAACATGTCTTTCACACTTATAAATTTTAAAATTGGCCAAAACACATAGTTATATGATTCAAATACATATTTGTGTCAAAATTATATACATGGTATCATTTTTACACATAGTTTCAAAATGAGAAAAATATAAGGTGCATATGCTATGTAACATGTGCCTAATATTAAAAAATTCAAATCAAATTCATATTCCAAAACTATTGCATGTATTGATACCCAACAAACTTTTAAAGACTTTAGAAATCTAATATACTATAGTACTTGGTTCACCTTTTTGTATGGTTTGGGTGAATAAATAATTAAATCTTGACAAGTTTTTAGTTTGGATTTGATCATATAAACTCACTAGGTTACAAGTATCATTGGGTTGTATAGTTGAGCTAATTTCAATTGCAATGTCGTATATCACTTTTTCTCCAAATTTGGGGGCATACACCTTCCAACCTCTCTTTATATCTCCTTGTATATATTTACTTTAAAATAGTAATATATATTTATCCTAATCTATGTTTTAGAACCTTACAATGCTACATCTTTTATAAAAACAAATTGACAATAGGAAAGGTGGTTACATCGACACACGTGTACTCCTAAACCTTGATCTTATAATTTTTATCTATTTAAAGTAATTTTGACCTAGATGATATGCACTGATTATATGTTTTAACATGCTCTTGGTTATAGGTTAGTCACCAGAAAATCACTCAAACCCAGTTCTAACAAGGCATTCAAATTTCACTCAAGCAAAGACAAGGTGTGTATATACACCCATATACTTATTCCTTTCATTTAAACTAGAAATTTAATTACTAGACTAAAGTGGCGGGGGGGGGGGGTTGTAAATGTAGATGATATTATGTGATTATATATCACCTTAAGCTTGTACACATGGAAAAATCATGACCCTTTTTATTCCTATTAGTTATACACATTTCTTACTTCTATAAGCCTCACATCTACTTTATCTTGTGCCCTTAGCCTATCTCTTAGTTTGAATAGCCTTATATTAATGACATAAGCATCCCATCTTGCCCAAAATGTTTAAAATATACATATCTTACACCTTTAAAATTTATTAGCCTGAGCCTCCTCTCCTTCTCCTTAGACACTAATGCCTAGGTTAAATAGTAGAATTGACATTATTGTCCTAGCCAAACATAAGTGTCCATTGCCCTAAAGTCATCCAATATATAAATGAAACATATTATAATGGTTGGAATAAGTGATTTAATTTGATGTATATCTTTATGGGATTGGTATAAATATGATATCAACCCTCATTCATTCACCACCTATGAAACCTAACAATCAAACCAAAATAACACTCAAGAACCACTCAAGTTACTAAAAGCTTTCTTATTCTACCCTATTCTGATATCATTCAAAGGAACAACCTAGTTATAGGTTTGAAGTACTAAAAGAGCAATCATAAGATCATATTTTACAATTTAAAAGCTAGGTCATTATTCTACTTACTTTACACATTGCATGATTCACACACACAATCCAACACATAAGGGAAAACTACATAAGTTTGATGCCTTATTCTAGATTATTAGATATGTAAGAAATGCCCTTTGACATTAGGGTCATTGTGAGTCATCTCAACACCATGTTACCACTAACACATTTTTTCCAATGTCACATTAAAGATGCAAAGCTATGATTTTTCCATTTCACTAGGAGTGACATTTTATAACCTAGATTTGAATTCACCATAGTGAAGGTAAAGCCAAACCTAGAAGCATATAGCTGGTTACATCCTATAGTAGTGAGTATTTTTATAGGACACTAACATAGAACCTACAAACTAGCATCGATGTAACTAGCCAAGGCTAATGTAAGTGTCTAGAGAGCCAAAGTCACTAGATTCAAATCTAACAACTATTCTAGAACTATCTTCCTCCTTGCTTCTATCCTATACCAAATCTAGCATTGTATTAGCCTTAGAAATAACTATGTACTTTATTTTATATGATTTTTATATACTATATCTATACTTTCCTTTAATAGTCTATCTTAGTTTAATAAATTCAACATATGGTACATCTGAGTTTAACACATCAATTAGCCAATTGTAGATATGATATTCATCTTTATGCCCTATCATTTATATATCCTTCAACCTAACCACTAAAATAATATTCACATCCAAATTATGGTTAAAGTTTTTTTATGTCGTGTCATTATGTATTTGATTGACTTAGGTTTTAATAACTTACATGTATTTGGTTTCGTGAGCTTATTTTATATCTTCTACATAAAATCTTATACCCATTTATGGATATTATTCACATTCTACTTTAAATTTTTACCTATATGTCTTGGTTTTTCCATTGGTTGCATGCCCATCTATCCAACCAATGGTTGGGTGGGTAGCAACCCACTAATGGATGGGATCAATATGTATGAAGAAGAGTCATTAATCATATGGTTGATTTCTATTTCTCTAATAAATGGATATTCTAGTTTAATTTGAGTTTTATGATTTGTTCACTATCGTGAAGGTCTATCGACTTGAATAGTGAATGTTTATTTGTAATTATATCTATATGTAACATTGACATAATGTACTTATAATAGTTTTAATTTGGGTCAAAACCTTTCTTGTATCATCTTTGGTTGTTAAGTTATTTAATGAATACAGTTGTAGATATTTTTATTGTTGTGAATTTATGTATATTAAGGCATGGTTATGGTTTTTTATATTCTAAAGGAATTCAAGTTGGTTGACTTTCATTTAAGATGATTTAAATATTTTTTTTCATTCATGGATTGATTCCTTCTTGTAATTTGATATATCAATTAGTAAAATGTGTGAATTATTTTTAGAGTTTTATAAATTTAGAATCATTCAATAACTAAAGGATGTATGGCTTGATATACTAAATATAATAACCTTGAATCATTTTTATAACTATTTTGTATGGTGGAATGGAACCCTTTCTATATATTCCTTAAATGTGCATTATATATTATTTTTGGTTGATAGTTATGATTCCTCTTTAAGGTATTGATCCATTAATTTAGTTATTATTTCACATAATTATGTTAAAGTGAATTATTTTATCATTTTATAAATAATTCCTTTATTTCCTATCGATGTATGAATGCACTTTTTCATTATGAGGACTCATTGTCATAACACGTATGTAAATTTGACAAAACTATGATTAGTTCTTGAATAAATCAATCAAGATATAAAGTGTGATATTTCATTTAAATTTAGTAAATATCTTGTTCAAATTTGTAAAAATATTAACTCAAGATTATAGTTGGATATTTGTATATGAAACCTAGACTTAAAAGTCGACTATGAAAGTATTGCATAAGGAAAAAATGATGTTTGACTATTTCAAAATGTGAAGGATATATAATCATTATGTTATGAATAGATATAGATAATCAATAAATTTTAATAGGTTATAGTGTGTAATAGGACCTAAGGTTTCTCCTTTGAAATTTAAAAATTATATGTTCATGACAATAATGGTAACAAAATCCATGTTTATTTTATTTCACTTATTCAATTGACTATGTGATCATATAAACAACTAAAAAAGTTTTAAAAAGGGATATGGTTTCATATGTGAAGAGTAAAATGTTTTTAATCATCACCGATATGAATAATCTATCACATTTAGTAAGATATTTAAGCCTTAATCAATTTAATTGTAAAGACATTTTCATTTCTTTTGTATGTAGCCTCAATGTGACATACAATATTCTATTATATTGGGTTTTCATCAATGTTTATAGTCATTTAAAATGATGATATTCAATATAAATAATAAAATATTAATCATCCTAAATATGATCGATCACTTCCCTTATCCTATAAAAAACATTGCACTCTTCTTTTACATTAATGGACTGATGGTAAAGCAAGCAATTACTAATAGTAGTCATTTCTTTACTCAGCCTATAGAGTTAATCTTGTTCATTCCTTAGTCAAGTTTTATATCTATAAATATCAGATATAAGGAAAATGGTAATTATTAATGGCATACAACTATGTTAGTATAAACTAATTATGTGCATGCATTTAATGGTTTGTTGAAGTGATTTTCATTTTATCACTTGGGAAGGACTAAGTCGATTAGTCAACTGGATTTACATTATTCTCTTCATTATATATGTTTTGGGTAGTATGTTAAGAGTATTTTTTATTTTTATTCACATAAATATTAGTATCTTAAGGTAAAATGATTTGATAACTTAAAAAAATCAATGTATATTGTTATGGGTATTTATAACATGTAAGTGTTATTAGATGTAAATTTGTCCCAATTTGGAGTCATTAACAATCAAAATGCACAATTGACATAAAGTGAATAAAAATATAACTTAGTGCTCTTAAAATTAAATGGTTTTGACTCATTTAATGTTTTTATTCTCTTTATGTATTAATTATATATTGTTTAGAGTCAATCATACTGAAAGGAGAATAAAAGTTGATAAATACCTTTTTACCCTAATGGTTTTTGTATTGCATTTATACATTAGAAGAATGAAAATTAATGGTTAAAGATTATAAATAATAAATTATTGACATTATAGTAACTCATTAATATACATTTAATAGGATGACTATGTATAAAAATGTTACATAAATGGATAGTTGATCTATGGAAACCCACTAAGGAATAAACCACTATCAGTTAAATGGTGGAAATTATTCAAGTGAATGGTAGAATCACATCATTGATCAATAATAAGATATGTTAAGTGGTTAATTGAAATGTTATTGTTATAAAATATTATCATCTCAAAAATTGAAGGTGGCATATCTTGGACTTCAGTCCTAGGCTTACTCTCCTAATGATCACAAGTAAAAATAGCAGTGTTTCTTGTTTAAAACACTAACATGGAGTTCAAATTTTAAATTATTTGAGTCATTAATTTTAAAGTAATTTAGTATGTGCATGATATTCTAAACATTTATTTTAAAACATAGATTAAGTAATTAATGTATTATGGTTAAATATAACCTTAGAAGTAAAGACTCCTTGGTGTGATGAATGTACTTCCTTGTACTAAATCTTTGTTGTTTAATGTGTTTCCATCTCTATTAAAACTACTTAAATATAAATATATCATGACATATATGTTCACTTGGAATTATTTTTGGTATATGTGTATAAGAATCAATATGTAAGGTTGTATTTATCACATAATCTCATTAGTTGGATGGATTATTTTTGGAATATACTACCATAATCTTATAATTTAATATTTTTGTTAGCCTAAATTTTATGGGTTATGATAGATCAGAGGTCTTGAATTGCTGATGAAAGTAGATTGTGTTTCTTAAAATTACTCACCAATATCTAACAATGAATTGTCTCATTCAACCTATGGACACACTCAAGAGTTCATGAGCACATCCTTAATTTATAACATAGTGCAATACACACATTAAAATGAGATATTAAAAGTTTTAGAGGAGATGTAGAAGATCTTAAATGATGAATATGATACCAAGGATGAGGTTAATTTCATGTAGAATATACTAGCTATCCAATATATGGGACTAAAAAAATGGTTACAAACCCTGAGATATTCCCATATGGGGGTTTATTCTATAATTTATTTAGAAAATATGCATGTAGATAGGTTTTAATTCAAACTAGTAATGGAAAATATATAATCCTTCTAATTTTAGGCCTAGATACAAGAGACATTACATATTCTATAACCCTCACATCTCATAGAATGGAGACATATATTTTTAATGGATGGAGACACGTGATGTTAAGGAAACTCTAAAATACTGGGGTGAAGATACTAATAATTAGGTGAACTATGAGGACATCAACTCCTATACCATAAATAAATTTAGGGATTGATTTTGAGTGGGGTTATTATTGATCAATAACTTATTTTGTGCCAATGACATCATTTTTATAAATAATTTATGGGTGCCTTTACTGAGTTTTATTATATTAAAAAAATATATCCCTACACTATGAGGTGTTACAAATTTCAATTTGGCCTAATAAGTAATGATGTTCATAAAATGAAGGAGATTCTACATGATGTCCTACCAAGTTTTACTTGGTATATGCTTGTTGTGTCATAGTTTCATTCAATCACCCTTCCTTTCCTTAATAGACTTCCTCTAATCCTACCATGCACATAGTCTATTCTAAGTTATATATTCACCATTTTAGAGCTCATATTAAGGATATTTGAAATCGCTTCTACCCATCTCTATATTTTTACATCAATGAGAAGAGATTGCCCAAGCTAATAAATGAAATTAATAAATCAATCATGGCCATTGTAGCCTACTATTAATACCATGACTTCATCATTATCAATTAAAGGGGGTCCATATATCCCCTCTCAAGTTTTCATACTATGTACCAAATAAACTCATATAATAGGAAATATTTTATCAATATGTCAATGGTATAGTAGGCCATTATAAGAATAGGAAACATGAGACCTACTTACACTTACCTCTAAAAGTTGGTAATAATGAAGATAATAGTTTTAATACAATATATACCATGTATACTCATATTCCATCCTTAATTGTGCTAAAATTTCATGATAACAAACAATGGGATTCTCAAGGAAGATTCCAAAGACATGTGAAAACATTGAAGACTCGACTCAACATCACTTAAAGTCATGAGCCTCATGATGATGACATATTATAATTGGACCCTAGGGAAGATAATGAGATGATATATAAGTTGATATATACAAGACAATATGAACCCTATGGGTATATAATGCAAGTGATAGAGGAGATACCTAATGAAATCCTTCCATTGTATGACACACTTATGATGAACCAAACATTAAAGGGAATAATCTTTCAAGGTATCCCTGTGGATATACCTTCTTATTAATTTTTTTTTATTCACTCTAATAGATTTTTTAGGTAATCATACTAATGCTTATGACCTATATTTATATTAGGAGTGATACCAAGTATTAGCATATCTCACCTATAGCTCAACCATCCATGTTCCATTAACTAGAAACTCCCACATCTAATTCACCCCTTTAACATGAATTTACCTCACCAAATAAGCCTATGTTTAATAAGGATAATCTATATTCCTATGCATCTCGTAGTTCCCTTATATATTCTATCTCCACTATTTATATGCCCCATTTAGGCTATGGTGTTACTCCTCTTAGAAACCATATGACCTATAGATTCACACAAATATACACTAGGAATTTCATGATGGATTTATCTATGTAGAGTACCCCATCCATAAGTGCTATTTATTGAGAAACTATGCCAATATTTAGAACCACTTTAGGTATTCAAATAATTACCCACATGCCCACTCAACATGCTAGTACCATAGTGACAATATTTGCATTTGGTCCCTTCATTCCCCTTGTTATAATACAAAATGTTCTTATTAATCTTCTCCCTCCTAATCATCTTAGACTGAAACTAATAATGGTTATTTCCTACGTCCCAATTTCATGTGTTATAGGTTCCATAGGGTTTATTTTTAACTAACATGTCTCCTCACTAAGGGTGATAACTAGTCTCATGAGTGTCATTAGACCCATGGCCAATATGAAAGAATTAGCAGGAGATACACAGGATTAACAAGATTAATCCAGGAGAAAGAACCTACAACAAATAACCTACAAAATAATACCAGAGAATAAAATATATTTCTCTCACACCTAAAAAATAGGTGAAAATCCTATAAAATCTCTGTATTCTCTCATTAATCTCTCATTATTTTCTCATAGATTGTAAAGTATATATAATACAAATACTTTGTTTCAAAACAGTCAAATTGAACCAGAAAAAGAATCATCCATTTAGATTTGAAAAGATGTGGATGTAGCACCCACAGTTTGAAAGCAAAATAAAAGAGTGGTGGAATATACCTATTGAGGGAACAACTCTCTTTAGAGTGGCTTCCAAGCTCAAAAATGTTAAAAAGGAAGTTAAGAAATGGAATAAGGATTGTTTTGGAAATATCTTTGAGAAAAAGAAGACTATTAAGGAAGAAATTAGTAGAATTTAGGAAAAAATTCAGCAAAATGGTTATACTTCTGACTTCCATAGAGAAGAAAGTGAACAATTGGTTCAATACCAAGATATTATAACAAAGGAAAAAACCTATTGGAGACAAAGATCTAGGGTGCAATGGTTGAAAGAAGGAGACAAAAATACAAAGTTTTTCCATCTTTCCACTCTGAAACATAGAGCTAAAACTCATATTCAACACTTGAAAAAAGGATATCAGAAGATAACAGAGGAAAAGGAAATAAAGGAGGAAATGCTTTCATTTTTCTCCTCCCTGATGAAGGCTGATAGAAACATCAACCTGAAAAGTCAGGCTGATATCCTATGCATGGTTCCTCCTTTGGTCTCAAAGGAGCAGAATAACATGTTATGTTCCATACCTAAGGAGGAGGAAATCTTCAAAGCAGTTAGATCTTTAGGAGGAGATAAAGCACTTGGACCAGATGGTTTTCCCATGTTCTTTTTTCAAAAGCTCTGGAAACTTATTGGCAAAGATGTCAGTAATGCGGTGAAGGAATTCTTTGGAGCCAAACAGATGCTGAAGGAAGTTAATGCCACTTTTTTGTGTCTGGTTCCAAAAAAGGCTGGAGATGACAGTCCTGATCAGTTTAGACCGATTAGCCTATGTAACTCCTTCTATAAGATAATATCCAAAGTTCTAACAACCAGATTAATTCAAGTGATCCTATCAATAATAGCTGATTAGCAAAATGGATTCATCCTAGGCAGACAAATCCTCAATTATGTAATAATGGCGCACGAGAATATTCACTCGCTGTTCAGCTCAAACAATGAGGGGTTCATAATGAAAGTGGATATTGCTAAAGCATATGACAAGGTGGATTGGTTATTCCTTTCTAAAAGCCTTACTGCCTTTGGCTTCGAACAAAGAGTGGTTGACATGATCAAGTAGTTGATATCTACTACTTCTATTGTTGTGTTGGTAAATGGGAGTTCGTCTCATTTTTTCAATCCATCAAGGGGATTAAGACAGGGGGATCCTATTTCCCCTATTCTGTTTATAATTATGGCTGATAATATGGGGTGATACTTAGGGGACTTAGTTAGTAAAGGTTTATTTAAGGGCCTGAAATGCTCTTTGCATCCTTTAATATGTTCCCATGGTCAATTTGTTGACGACACTATCTTCATGGGGCAATCTGAAGTCACAGAAGCCAGAACTTTAAAGGAAGCTATAAATTTATATTCTTCTACCTCTGGAAAATTGATAAACTAGAACAAAAGTGCAGTATTCTTTACTAATACCCCAAGTCACAGATAGAACAAAATAGCAAAAATCCTTGAATGTTCCATAGGATCTTTTCCTTCCTCTTACCTTGGTCTCCCTTTTGGGATGAAATTTCCTGAAGCTTTCTGGGAAGGACTTATTAACAAATTTAGTAAGAAATTAGCAGGATGAAAAGGTAGTTTTCTAAGCCAAGCTGGAAATCTCACCCTCCTCAAAGCAAGTCTTCAAAGCATACCCACGTATGCTTTGAGTCTTTTCAAAATCCCCACTAAATTTGTTGAAGCTATTGAAAAAATTTAGAGAAACTTTCTTTGGTCAGGTACTAAGGAGAAAAGAAGAATGCCTTTAATAGCATGGGATAACATCTATAAACCTGTCAGGGAAGGTGGACTAGGAATAAGGAAAATTAGAAGTATGAACACAGGTCTCTTAGCTAAGTAGGGTTGGAGGGTTTATCAGGAAAATAAAGAATGGAGTAAAATATGGAAGCACAAATACTTATTTAAGGCAAAGTCACTCCCTAAATTCTTTTCTAATCTGGACATTTCCCATCCTTCTGCCATATGGGGGGTAGTCCAGGGGACTAAACATGTTTTAGAAGAAGGAAGTTCCTGGAAAGTTGGCAATGGAAAAAAGGTGAAATTTTGGGAAGATATTTGGTTAAAAGGAAAACCTTTGCAATATGAAATCCAAGATAAAGATGTTATAGACCATTGCAAGCAAAGAGTGGGAATAATGGTTAACCAATATTGGCAGAACAACTCCTGGGTGAACCTCACTGACTATGATCAAGATTTCAAGGATATTCAACTATCTCTAAATGCTATATCTCTATACCCTAATCTTGAAGATAAGATTGTTTGGCACAATGAGCCAAGCAGACAGTTTAAAGTTTCTTCCATTTTCACTTCAAAGGGAAATGGCAACAAACTGCTGTGGATGAAGGCCTGGATCAAGGGGCTCATCCCTAAAATCAATATCTTTTTCTGGACCCTCCTCCAAAACAAAATCTTAAGTTTGGACAATTTATAGAAAAGAGGAATATATATTGTGAACAGGTGTATTCTTTGTAAGAAGGGCCTTGAAGATAGAGATCATTTGTTTGTAAACTGTTCTTTTACACAGCTAGTCTAGAAAGAGATCCTCAATCTGTGGGGCATCACATGGATCCATCATAAAAATGTGGAATTATCTCTTAAAAGCTGGTACTGCCCCTCCAAGAATTCTAAAGTAATTTTTTTATGGAAACTTACTCTTCCCCATATTTGGTGGGGAATATGGAAGGAAAGAAATAACCGAATTTTTAGAAATAAAGAACTCCCTGGATGGGTGGTAGGATAGAACATCATTAGAGCTATTAAGGAGAATTTTTTATCACAAAAGAATCCAAGCTCAACTCTCCAAGTGGATAATCCCTTAAGTACAGAAAATTCTAAAGGTAAACCTGATAATCCCAGATTAGGAGTTACATGAAATGCTCCCCCTCAAGGGTGGATTAAAGGAAACTTTGATGGAGCTGCTAAAGGGAATCCAGGGAAAGCAGGTTGTGGTGGAGTCTTGAGAAACCATACGGGAAAGGTTATTGATGTTGTTGCAATCCCCATCGGTAAATCGAATTGTCACATTGCCGAAGCTAATACTTCCCTTCAGACCATCAAAATAGCTGTGGATTCGGGATATCCCAAATTATGGCTATAAGGAGACTCATTGAACATCATAAATATTCTTAACAATAAAAATACTGTGTCTTAGACCATAGAGGCTATGGTAATGGAGATGAAAACCTTAATAAAAAAATTTGATAAAGTGACTATAACCCACACCTATCGTGAAGCCAATGGAGTTGTAGATTGGTTAGCAAACTGTGCAGTCCAGATAGGACAAAAAGTGAGGTGGTAGGAAACATTAGAAAAGAATGTGGAACTGAGGGCGCTCATTCTTCATGATGCAACTCATGCAAAGGAGGGAAAGATTAGATTGTAATATAAATATAATGAGTAGGAGGAGTGGATTTGCGGGGAAAGGTCTACAATCATTAAAGAGGAAGGCTCTTGAGAGTGAGAAGCAGATCCTGAACGTGCCCAAACAAAGCTGAATTTCAAATCAAATTGGCAGCAGGTGGGATCATTGTAAAGTTCATAGCGACTGGGTTTCAAAGGAGATGAGTATAGCTCGTGAAAGGAAGGGAGAACCAAGGAAGTAAGAACCTAAAAACTGTGACAAATGGAGAGAGAAACAAGATGTCTGGAGAATTCTGTAGAAAGGAAAAGTCGTGAACTATATGGAAAGGCTACATGGGTCAAAACCGCATATCACTACGACTTTTTTCAAAAATTGGATTGATGAAAGGGTCACTTTGCATGGTATTACGGTGAACCTAACTGGGGATTTTATAGCAGAGGTTACAGGGCTGCCTACGGATGGACTTAAATTCTCCAAGCAGACAAGCATTTCGAATGAAGCCTTTTTTAAGTTCCCCAAGACGGATGTGGAAGAGTAGAAGCTGTTCAAGAATGGGGATTTCTATGAATTGGAATAGATTAAGGGGATATGGAGGGATGTCTTATGCTGTATAAGGGAGTATTTCATCTTGGACGGAAGAAGCAAGAGAGTGCATAAATTCCACTTTGTTTTCCTTAATCATTTCAGACACAAGGTAAGATTGTCTTTTCCCTTTTACCTACGCTTCTCTTTGGTCCAAAGTTTATTTGCTCACAGGAAGAAGGAAATGCATCCTATCCTGCATGAAGGCCTAATTCTGTTAATCGAAGGCTACTACAAGAATAAAGCTATGGTTAAGAACCCTAACCAGGGGAAAAATAAGGAGTCTAGGAGCAGAAAGAGTGAAATTGTAAAAGGGAAAGACAAAATCAAGTTCCCCAGTGCCAAAAATTAGAATGTAGAAGAAGATACAGAGTGTGAGAGAATTGATAAACCTAGGGAGGAAAATCTAGAGGAAGAAGAAGGTACTGAAAGCTGGAATACAAATTCAAAAGAGGATGAAGAATGTCAAGAGAAGAATGAGAAAGAAGGAGTCAGCAAAGAGGAGGAATCTGAAAATAGTAAAGAAGAAACTGAGGAAAATCAAAAAGTGTCAGAGGAAGATATTGTCAAGGATGGCCCTATTGAGGACCCTGTTTCAAGAAACGAAAGGGAAAATATAATTCAGGATGACAATTAAGAAATGGACATGGAAATTCAAACTAGAACAAAAGAACAGTATCAAAGGGGCTGAGAGGATCACTTTAAAGAAGGTGGGAACAGTCCTAATAAGAATTCTGAGGAATGGAGAGAGAAAAGGCAGAACGATGGAAAGCACACACCTATGAGTTGGGTTAATTGTAAAGTAGAGGCTTCTCTCCAACTTGATTCTTGGATGTGTAAGGAGATTAAGGATCTCAAAAGGAAAGTGGAAATTATGGAAGATAACCAGAAAGCTGCATGGAACAAAATTAACAACATGGAAAAATAGATAAGAGATATCCCAGTCAAGCTCAAAGATTACGAGAATAACCTTTGGGAACTCATTAGGGAGAACAAAATGAAAATGGAGCAAGTAACGTCCAACATTTGTGCTGCAGTTGCCAATATTGAAAAAAGAGCTAGCGAGGAGACCAAATCTTTGGAGGGGCCTAGCAAAAAGATGAGACAAATCTCAAGAAAGAAGGCTACACAAGAGGGAGCCAAGTTGGCGGTAACTACCACTCAGGATACTATTGTGAAAGGTACAGAAACTATGAAAATGATTTTGGAACTGGAAGAATAGTCTGGTTCTTCTTGTTGGTTATGTTTTTTGGTCCTGTTCTCTGGTTTCTTTTTGTAATCTTCTATCTATGGTGTAGCCAGATCTATGTTAAATCTAGGTTTTGACCAGAGGTCTCTCTAGTGGTTTTAGGTCCATTTAAAACCTATTTTTGCTACTTCTCTATAGTAGTTTTTAGGTTCTGCCTGTGGGAGTTGAAGCTTTATCTTTCTTTCCTTGTACTTGGGTTTTGGGATCCCATCAAAACCTGTTTTTACCTTTATCTAAAACAAACTATTTGTTGTGATTACAAAATAGAGAAAACAAACTATTATTTTCAAATACTACGAATAAATATATTGTTGAGAGATTCTCAAAAATAAAACAAATTATCCTAGGTAAATTAAATTAACCCTAGGTAATACATAACTTACCCTATTAACCCTAGGTACGCTTAAATATTCATTATTCTAATACTCTCCCTTAAAAAAAACAAAAGGAGAATGACAAACAAATATGAGTCCTGACTACTAGGCCTGATAAGATACCCATGTACAAACCAATCAAAATATATGAAAAATAAAGGAAAGACTTCATGCGAAATCCCACCCAAGGAAAAATTCCTTCACCCCAAGCATCGCTTGTAACTAAAGATAATGAGGAGAAGCCAAAGGTTTAGTGAAGATGTCTACAATCTGCTTAGCTATAGGCACAAACTCCAAAGAAAGAACTCCATCCTGAATAAGATGTCGAATGAAGTGCATGTGAATCTCAATGTGTTTTGTCCACTGATGCTTAATATGATTGTGTGAAATAGTAATTGCACTTTGGTTATCACACCAAAGAGTAGTAGGACCCTATTGTGTGAAGCTAAACTTTCTAAGCAACTGTCAAAGCCAAAGTGTCTCTTGACTAGCTTTGACATCACCTCAATACTCAGCCTTAGTAGAGGATAATGCAACAGTAGTCTACTTTTTGCATGCCCAAGAAATTGGACCTGAACCAAGTGTGAAAGCAAATCCACAAGTGGACTTGCGAGTGTCAACATCACCAGCCCAATCAGAGTCAGTGTATCTAACAAGATGTGTAGAAATCTATGGTGTGTAATGTATACCAAAGTGAGTGGTGCCCCAAATGTAGAACAAAATATGCTTGGCTACTTGCTAATGACTCTCATAAGGCTCATGTGAGAACCAAGAGACAATGTTCACAGCAAATGTGATGTCAGGACAGGTATGAGTTAGGTATAAAAGACTACATACAAGTTTCCTATACAAAGTTGGTCAACAAGAGGAGTCGTACAAGTGGAAGACAACACAATACCTGACTGATATGGAGTGGGGGTAGGCTTACAATCATCCATGCCAAATTGATGAAGAAGATCTATCGCATACTTCTACTATTTAATAGAGATGCCCTCAGAAGACTAAAAAACTTGAAGACTAAGAAAATAATGTAGAAGTCCCAGATCTGTCATATCAAACCTATCTGCCAACTTGTACTTGATGTCATGTATCAAATAATTTGAACTGCTAGTGAGGATGAGATCATCAACATACAAAACCAAAATGACAAGCTCCTCACCTTGCTTTAGGCTGTATACATTGTGATCTAACTCACAATGAATAAAACTAGAACTCAAAATAAAACTATCCATCTTCTCATACCAAGCTCTAGGAGCTTGTTTGAGGCCATAAAGAGAATGATGGAGTCTACAAACCAATGATGATTCCTACAAAAATCTTGGAGGCTGCTCCATATAGATCTTCTCATGGAGATCACCATGCAAGAAAGCACTCTTTACATCCATATAAAAAATAGACCAAGAATGTGAAGCAGCAAGAGAGAGTACAAGTCGAATAGAATCCATCTTAGCTACAGGGGCAAAGGTCTCAGAGTAATCAACCCCTTCAACATGTGAAAAACCCTTAGCTACTAATATAGCTTTGTACTTATCTACTGATCCATCTGTATCATATTTGGTCCTATAGACCCATTTACATTTTTCAATTTTTCTTCCCTTAGGAAGAGGGACAAGATCCCAAGTATCATTCTTCATCAATGAAGAATAATCATCATACATTGTAACATCCCACTCGGGTATACCAATGGCCTCAAAAAATAACACTGGATCATTTGTACAAGCTTGTCCCAAAAGAGCAACACCAGATGTCTATGAGCGAGTGTGATGAGAATTAGATGGATCACCAACAAAAGAACCAACTACCTATAGAGTGCTCTTTGCCCACTTGGGCAAAGGTGGTGAATAAGATGGTTGTGGTGGCTGAACAAGTGCAACATCATCATCATCAACAATTGAAGGTAAATCCTCATTATACTCAATATAAGAAGGAGGTGGAGAAGAAGAACTAGATGTACACTCCTATGGAGTGAGTAGCTCATCAAACTGAACATCTCATCAAAACAACACATCATGTGTGATAGGATCAAAAAGATGGTAGGCTTTTACATCTTCAAAATAACCAACAAAAATGAGTGGTTGGCTTTTCTTCTCCAATGCTTTACATTTGTCATCAGAAATAAATGCCCATGCTTGAGTCCCAAAGATGCAAAAATCTGAAATATCAGGCTTGATCCCAGATCAAGCTTCTTCAGGTGTCATATTTTACATAGCTTTATGAGGCATACAGTTTTGAATGTAGTTTTCACAATTTACAGCTTCAGCCTAATATTGTGGACCTAAATTTTTAGAGTGAATCATACAATTAGCCATCTCTTTCAATGTTCAATTCTTCCTCTCTGCTACACCATTTTGTTGAGGAGTGTGTGGTACAATGAACTAGTGCTGTATCCCATGCTCAATACAAAAATCATAGAAATCATTACGGTCATATTCCCCCCATTGTCATTGCATATCTTCTTAAGAGGAAGAGATGATTATTTTTCAACAAAGGTTTTGAAAGCCTTAAAAGTCTCAAAAACTTCACTTTTCAACTTGAGAAAATATACCCAAGTTTTATGAGTGAAATCATCAATGAATGTGAGTGCATATTTAGCCCCTAAAAAAGAACGAGTTGGAAAAGTCATCAAATCACTATGAACCAACCCTAAGGGTGCATTTTCGCATGTGGCCTTACCAATTAGAAATGGATCTTGGTGCTATTTACCAACTAGACAACCAGGACACACCCCATCAATACATGAGACCTTAGGAAGGCCTTTTACAAGATGTTTTGTACTCATTTGTTGCATATATCCATAAATCAAATGCCATAATCTCTCATGCCACAATTTTCTAAGATTATTACCGTGTGCTATAAGTAAAGAACCAGAAGACATAAAAGACTCAAACTTATCAAAAGTATAGAGTCTTGTAGTATGGTCTGTTGTACCTATAGCAACTATCTCACTAAGATCATTACATTCTCTTATTACAACATCATGTGAAGTAAACTCCATAGTTTTACCAGTACCAGAATTACATATTTGATATATAGAGAGAATATTAGAAGAGATTTGGGGTACAAGCAATACATTGTTAAAACATCCATCCTATTTATCAACAGTACCAGATCCCAAAACTTCAATCTGTGAGGAGTTACCCATAACAATATGTAATGTATTGGAATCTGTAAGAGAAGACAATAGATCCTTAGAATGTGTGAGATGATGAGAAGCACTTGAGTCAAAAATCCACTAATCATGACATGAAGATATAGCCCTGGTTGAAAGTGCTTTCCCTTTTCCTATAGGAGAAGTAGAAGGAGATGGAGACAAAATGGAAATTTTGTGTTGTCTGACCACTACCTCTAATGCTTCCATATTATTAAAACATCTACTCTCATCATGATTCAGACCACCACAAAAATTACATGGACCAAATGTTTTCTTCTTTTGCTTAGAGGACTTTTTGGTCTTAATAGATTTAGAATGATGAGGTGTCTGGGTGGTGGACTTTGGAGGGTTATTAGTATAAAAAGCAAAGGAAAAAACACTATATGGTCCTTTAAAATTTGACAAAATCATGAAAATACACTCCTAATCACTTTTATCCTTATCACCAGCTTTCAACTGTGACCTTATAAATTTGAATTTTGCCAAGAATTCATCTATTGAAGGGAAATCTGATGGAGAGAGAGTACTCAATTCTGCATCTAATTACAAAAATTTAAACTCATTAACTTTGCCAAATAGGTTTTTAAATTTTTCCCATACCTCTTTTGGTGTTATAGCATCTGCAATGTGAAATTGAAGATTATCTGAGACGTTGAGGCAAGTCAATCCAAGAACCTCATGCTGCTTAGAACCATATGCATATTTGTCTTTTTCAGTGGTGAATGCCGCAGGTGTTGTTTCAAAAAAAATCTCCATAAGCCCTTTAATTGAAGGAGTTGTTGCATTTTTGGCATTCAAACATGGTAATTTGTGGAGTTTAGGGGCTCAAAAAATCAGGATTCCATTCCCTAAGAAGATGATGACATTGACAAAAACAACCTAGACATTCATTTTTCATCAAAACACCCCTCCCGTTACAATTTAACGTCTCTCGAAGAAAAAAAATTAGCCTTAGCTTATACAAAAGGTTAAAAAATGGCTTTATGCAAAAAAATATGAAGGGGGAATTTGACCTCAAGACTTCCTCCCTACGAATTTTTAACAAAATACCTCTAGCCACTTTAGCAAAGTCAAATTTGTACATTTAAAGCTAGAGACTTGCATTTAAACCATTAAAATTAAGAAATTAATAAAAAAATAAGCCAAAATGACTCACATGTGTGAGATAAATTCTGAATAATCTTTGGCTTTATCGAAAATAATCTCTTGTTCTAGCAAGGCGTGGTGATCAGGGAAATTTTTGAGGAATTTTGTAAACACTGGCCAAGGAAAAAACTTCAAGAAAATTCATAATTGGCTCCACAGAATCTACCCAAAGGACTATACGACCTAATCCAAATCCATACTTCTCAGCTGGAAATGAAAGCCTAGAAAGTTTGCTAACACATAAAATTTTCAGATTTTGATTTTATGCAGTATAAGGCATTCAAAATGGAGAAAACCGTACGGCTATGCTGCAAACCAAAAATAGATTTTTAAATTTATATTGTAACCTCACAAAACACTATATGGCCTAATCCAAATCCATACTAATTTATATGGAATGAAAGTTGGCATAGGCAACTTTCATGAACATGTGTCAAATTTGCAAAAAAATGTTTGTACGATCTACCACATCAAAAAAACATATAGGTACTGCAGTCTACCAAAAGGAACCAATCAGCCAATTTTTGAATGAAATAGCTGTACGACCAGCATGGAATGAAAAAATTCAAATTGAAATGGATTCTTGACTTGATTTTCTATACCCCTATGCAAAAAAATTCTAGTTTTGGAAATCTGTACGGTCATAAATGATCACAAAGTTCAAAAATTTCCAAAAAAAACTGTAAACAAGAACCAGAATGTGAGAGAATAAAAAATATCTGTAACACATCAATAAAATAATGCTTTTTATTGTGTTAATATATGAAAAATGATGAAAAATTTGTAGGGAAGAGGATCTTCAACTGGAACTCCATGCTCTGATACCATGAAAGAAGGAGCAGGAGATACACATGATCCACATGATCAATCCAGGAGAAAGAACCTACAATAAATAGCCTAAAAAATAATACCAGAGAATAAAATATATTTCTCTCACACCTAAAAAATAGGTGAAAATCCTATAAATTCTCTGTATTCTTTCATTATTTTCTCATAGATTGTAAAGTATATATAATACAAATAGTCTGTTTCATGACAACAAACTATTTGTTGTGATTACAAAATAGAGAAAACAAACTATTCTTTTCAAATACTACAGACAAATATATTGTTGAGAGATTCTCAACAATAAAAAAAATTATCCTAGGTAAATAAAATTAACCCTAGGTAATAAATAACTTACCCTATTAACCTTAGGTAAGCTTAAATATTCATTATTCCAACACAATATGACATAAGATCATATTTAGGATTATATGAACCCTTTTGGATCTCTCCTTTGTACCCAAAAAAACACACATAGTTGTTCACCCTCATCTTACACTTCCATCCAACCTCCTCCTACATCCACAATCCCCCCATCACCTTATAGGCTATAAATTATTTTGCTAATACTTCAATAACCTTAGGATCAACCAAAGGAGGAGAGTATATAGATAATCTTTAGGCTAAGAAAATGTAGAGACTCAAGTTGGTTTTCCAAGGTGACCTAGACATTTAGATCAAGTTTTACAAGAGAACTAATAAATTTAAAGGGTTATGACTTATAGGTTCATTCAAGATAATAACCCTATGATATCAAATATAGAGGATACATTATTATCCTTGGCTTGGAAGATAAGAAATACATGAAAAGAATAAATTATTTATGACCCTATCTTGGTAAAGAGAGCCACCCATGATATAGTAGATAAGTTTATAGAGGACCTAAATGTCCAATTTAAAAAAATATATTCATAAGTGAGGAACACCTTGGGTACAGACCTAATTGACAAAGTAGAGAGGAATTTATCTATTGTTTTCATGATTTAATAGAAGTAGTTGAGGATTTTACCAAGATCAAGGTGATATACCAGAAGACACATATATATTTGGATCAAATAATAAAAATGGATAAAAAATTAAATATTATGGTAGTTATGACCATTAAGGGAATGTTCTTTCAATTTTGACCTTAGCCTATATTAAAATTTTATAGTGTACATCAGAACCTATTTAGAGGAATGGTTAATCAACATGGAATATACCATGAATAACTTAAAGGATAATAGAGAAAATATAATAGCCTATTTTAAGGAGGTTAGCATAATAATATAGTTTAATCAAGATGACATAATCATAGAGAAGGATAAATCTAGGGTACACCTAATAACATTAAGAATAAAATTCAAGATAAAGGTCACCAAGGATGATGAAGAGGGATAATAATTAGTTGTAAACTTATCCATCCAAACTACTAAGAGCATCAAAAAAGAGAATATAGTTAAATTAAATGTCAATGCATCACATAAGAACCACATAAAACTATTGACATGTGGAAAGGTGTTATTTCATGATCCGCTTGTCAACCTCCCTAATCTAGACTGTAAAAATAATTTTTTTGGTAAATCCCTAACCATAAAATAGAGATAAAAATGGTTATATGGATTCCCCATAACAAGTCTTAATTTAATGATGAATCATAATATATATAAGTGGCACTAGTGAAGGGGATACTTTTTTTTTAATCTTATACACCCACTCTTATTTTTGTCCTTTTCTTATGCACCCTTATATTTGTAAAAAAATAAACCATTATGGTTGTGACTGGGATATGGATATCTAAAATGGAGGTTATCATATCATCTTCTATAAGAACATCATTAAAATATTGTAAAAGGGGTTTAAATTTTAATGAAAAACTCTGACAATTAAAAAAAATTCTTAGGAATGTTCATTATCTCCTTTTTATTTTTTATGAAAGCCTTCATTTATTCTCATCACAAATGGGGTGGATATTTGATGTTATCTTATATTATGGTATTAATATATATATTTTTTTATGTTTATTTTTGTAGGTTGAGTAAATCACTAACATAATAAATCTTTCCAGATTGTCATGTTTATCTAAATGGATATACATGAATGTTCTTTTTAAACAATCTATGTGGCATTAATATTAAGATTAAATATTTTAGGGATCATTCCCACTATAAATTATCCCTCATATTCCCTACCATGTCTACCTTAGTTTGATCCTAAGGAAAATTACCTAGACCTAGGAAAGTTTTAGCTATGTTCATACATAGTCTACACAAAAAAGAATAGTTACACAAAGTATAATAATATATTTTTATAACTTCCATTTTATTTTATTATAAACACTATTATAATTAATAAAAACTATTAAAATTCATCCTAGGAAGATTTTCAAAGATATATATATTTAAGAGGGTTTGGATGCAAGATTGATCTATGTGGAACTATATGCATTTTATCATAGTCATTTACAACATGATACATAAGAGAGCCTTACACTAAAACTTGTGCCTTGTATTATGTACAAAAATTTAAAATGAGAGGGATATATACCATTTATTCTCTTAGGAAAGTTCCCATAAAACACACACAAATAGATAAACATATGGCACCTAAAAAGAGTGCCCATCCCAAAATTATATATATATATATATATATATTATAGTATTTAAGCCATTGTATAACCATGAAACAACTTGGATTCCCATACATGTATCACTAAGTTTAATTACAACTTAGATTTTTTATTATATACACCATTAAAGACACATATGAGACATAAACCTGATAGAGGAAGGCCAAGAGTCTCTATGATTTAACCCACTTCACCTATGCATAGTAATACTAAAAAATCTAAAAAAATGCGTAGTTATTTAGGTTAACCATTAACATTTTAGGGATGCCGATGACTTATCCATAAATCATGAAAGATACCTCTTATGTTTCACACCCAATTTGGGGGGGGGGGGTTTCTAAAGAACATATAATGTGTTATAAGATGACCACGAGACTTTTGAATGTAGATAATGAATAAATAGCCTATATGATCTTCCTATTTACCCTAAAAGAGGCTACATTTGACTAGTTTATGATTTTTTTTGATAAATCCATAACTGAATGGGATTAATTTAGTAAGAATTTATCAGCTCAATTTGGGAAAGTTATTGACCCAATCGTGTTATAAAAAAAAATTCTAGTATGAAAAGGGAAAAAATATATCATAAAATATTTTAATATGAGATTCTAAAAAATGTATGGTCAAATAACCACAATAAATAGACCCAACACGAAGTTAGTTCTTGAAATTTATAAGAATTCCTTGAATCCTTGGACAATAATTTTATTATGGCGAGATCCTGTCATAGTGGACCTACAACTATAATACATTGAATACATTAAGATAGATTGGAAAATAAAACCATAGATCCAAATGTTTTTGGCCATTTTTAATGTTATCCCAAACCTATTGACCCTATAACTAATTCCTAATGCTAAGTAAAATGTTCTGATGTTGAATTCTATACTAGTCATCAACCAAATGTCCTTGAAACAAATAACACCTAACCAAAACTTGGGTTTATTTGATCTAACCAATTTTTAAAAGAAAACCCATATTCATATCCAGACATCACTCCATGTTGTAAATAAAATCAAGAATGCAACTCAATATTCTACCAAAAGTGATCTAAAATCTATATAATGAATGGTTTTAAAGATTAATAATGACTTCTTAAGCCTTTAAAAGCAAGTTAGGAACACTGGTGGAGAAGATCATAATAAAATTTTCTCCTACCAAAGGTATAAATATCATTCAACCATTAAAATAAACACCTTAATCCCTCACCAAATAAGTTTCTTGAGATAAATATACATGAGCTCAACCTACCCAACTAGTGTATATTAAAAAATATTTCCCAACATGGAGAACTATATTATATTGTGTTATATAATACCTTAGACCTATTCTAGAATGATATGGAAGGGTATGAGATAGTCTTAAATATAAATAATTTAACTAACCCATGTGAGGCCCCAAGCGTGTCTAGATCCCCAAATACAACCATGGTATTGGAGATATTTGACCTCCCAAATTAAGAGGAAAATGAACCAAAATAGGTTACATGTTATATTCATGCATTAAAAAAATATAAATTAGATAATTATTTGTTAAGGAGTAAGTGAAAGTAACCTCTCACAATATATACTTCTCCTAACCTTGAATCTACACCCCTAATCTAAAAACTAATAATGACCCCCCACCCCCAAAGCATGGTAACCAAAGGCTTACCATGGAATCGATACCAAACATAGGTAGATTTTTTTTAGGTTTTGTCAATGATGTATCTAAGGTGTCCAAGAGTGTCCATGAGATGATACGTATGCATGGTCCTTAATGACCAATTGTACCTTAGTGCTCACATAGTTTGCATGAGACCCTATAGGTTTTGGTCTTGTTATGGATGTTGTTAATAATGTGTTATTGATACAAAGGCCCTATGGGGTGTAATAAGTTATTGGTATACCTTTGGAAATTAAAATAATCCATTTGATTAGTCATGTGAAGGTCTAGGTTATTCTATTCATCTTAGCAGAGTATTTTAAATAAGCATGTTGATGATGTCAGAATTTGCACATGTGAAGGTGTTAAAAGAAAGTGGTCTCATGAATTTGTTCAATTTTATTCCTAGATCATGTGTTCCAAATTTCATGCCTTGAAATGATGTATATAAAAATATATGATGGTGCAAAGTTACTCTCCTAGTTAGATTTCATTATTTTTATACTTAATCAAATTTGCAATTTTTAGTGACCGTTGGAATTTAAATATTTGAATTTTAAAAATTAAAACCAATTTTTATTGTTTGATATATATCTTGATAAAATGAATGAATTTTTTTATGTATTAAAAATAAAAGTGGTATATAACTTTAAGGTAAATCTAGGGAAATTGATTAGGAGGTTTAAATGGTCATATAATTGCATTTATTGTGGATCAATGTTGACCAAGGGTTTGAACTTCATTTGTTAAGGACCCAAGAAGAGTGTTTTAGTTTTTATTAATGATATTTAGATGTTTCATTATGATTTATCTATTTTATATTGTTTTAGACTTCTTAAGGATCATCTGTATGGATTTTGGAGGTTTGACGAATAGATTTTTAGTATGAACAATTGCTTGAAAGTTGACTATTTGTTCATTCATGGTGTTTTCATGTACAAGGCAAATGATTGAATGATTTTGCATATGCATATGTGATTATTTATTAATGTAATAAATTTAGGGTGTATTAGGGATCATTTGGAATGGAAATATGTGATTATAAGTGGTCTTTTGTTTCTATTTTGCTTGGTGAAGTGTTAAAGGGATTAATAGGTCTCTATGGACCTCAAAGGGTTACTTATGTCCTATTGAAAGGTGTTGTTTCTTAAGGGTGATAAATAAATTATTTGGTTTACCTATGTAGGTGGTGATGATATTTTTATTAGTGGGATATAATCCTTAATGTTTAAGGAATGTCTTTTGGGCAACTAAGAAAGTGGTGATCATGAAGACTCTATAAAGAGAAAAAACAAAGATGAAGATTTCTAGAGATAATGAGTGAAGAAAAGAGTTATGTGAGTAATATGGGTGGATGAATTAAAGAGAATAAAAGTGTGAGGGATATGTGTGTGACCTAGTGGTCATGTTTTTGATGTGGTAACAATTTTTCTAGTAGGGTTGATGGTTGAGGATGAGAGAAGAGGTGTAGAGTGATCCAAAAGGTTATTTTGGATGTATTTCTAGTGTGTGAAGTATTAATAAAGTGTGAGGGGTTGAAGAGAGTTTTTATTCACTATTTTTACATAATATTGGAATGAAATAAAAGTTCTATATGTATTTATATCATAGGTTTTGTATGAATTCTCAACATCTGGGGAAAGTGGGTGCTTGTCTATGATTAGGGGTTAGTGATCCTTGTGAAGTGGGTGATTCACTAAAGTGTCTTTTTTGTGATATATTATAGGAATATATTCCATTGGTTTATAGGATTGATAATGGGTTTTATCACCCATGAGGGTTTCCTATATAATTCATGTGTTATGTGATTTGATCTTACATTGTTTTCTTTATTCATTACAATGAATGGTTTATATGCTTCATGCATGCCTATGTTAAATGGTTAAGAGTTTGAATAATTGAAATTGAATTTGATTTTCTTGCATAATTAATTAACCCTCCATATTAGTGATTATACCCATAATAATTGGTATTAGATCCATACCTTCTTTTCAAGTTTAAACACTTGAAGGTTATCAAAGGTACAATGGGTAGTCATCAAATGTAAGGTGGTTTGTGTAATAATAAATCAACACTATTTAATGGATCCAATTATACTTTTGGAGTGCTAGGATGAATACCTACATCATGCCTCTAGGGTTTTACATTTGGAAATATATTATGTATGGTTATTCCATACCCCCTACTCCTCCAAATAATGTAGCTAACAAAAAGTTAAGTGGGAAAAATTCTAAATAAATAAATGCTCTCATTTGTGGTCTATCAGAGGATGAGTTCACCAAGGTGATCCATTGAAATTATACTAGGGAAATCTAGGACAAATTGTAGGTAGTCTATGAATGGGATTCAAAGGTTAATCTAGATAAATTATAAACTTACTGAAAGGAAGTATAAGGGCTAAAGAGCTTAATTTCACCATGTTCAAGACATAATTGGATCAAGAAATTGACAAAATAAATGCATCATAAATTTGAGAAAACTAAAGTTGATCTTGATGACCTATTGAGAAATCAAAAGATCTCAAATGATAAGTCAAGCTTGGGGTTCCATGAAGATGTTCAAAAGGGTAAGAATATTGAAAAGATAGTGATGATATATCATATGACTTATCATGTTAAGGAGAGTGATAGTAAAGATAAGAATAGCGTTAATATGAAAAAGAAGGATAATTTCAAGAACTACAAAATTTGAAGTCAAATCAATCAACCCAATGCAATAAGTATGATAACTCCTTCAATGGTTAGTATTATTCTTGTAATTAATTTGGGCATAGGGATAGTGACTATAAAATACTTCTTCAAAGCCAATATCCATGGAATATTA